>OMKZ01014740.1:0-15311 GCA_900302535.1 Neoniphon sammara
TCATGAAACATATTGAAATTACAATATGTCAGCAATTCTAATATTTATTATTTTTTTAACAGCATGTCTTTCAGCCCTAATCTAAACTATTTTTTATTGCTTTTATTAGCTTTGACACCCCTAGATCAACTGTAAGATTTTGCTGGCAGACTGGTAAAATGTAACAATTTGCAGACTGTATAATCAGTGTTGGGGAATGTTGCTTTTTAAAGTAACTTGTCACTGCAGTTAAACCTAAAAAGGTTATTTTGTAGCATTACCTATCGAGAAAAGTAACTCATGACTTTTTGGTCTAATTGTCTAATCTAATCTGATAATGTGCCCCCTTGGTCAGCACCTGTTGCACACCTGGCAGTCCATGAAGGTGCCCCCTCTCTCTGTGATCATTCCTAAGATTTCTTGCAAACTATGAGGGTTAAGTCAGGGGATTTCATCCTGTTTTATTGTTGTAAACTTGTCGACCTGTAACTTGTAGGCTCTTTGAGACAGTAAACAGTGGTTTAGGGGCTCTAAATAAACCTGGACTTGAACTTGAGGCTTGCGCATGTTGATTAGTCTTACTACCTACATCTTAAAACTACCACTCAGTTTAACACTAACAGTCAGTGTACTTTACAGCCATCTGCGGCCCACAATTAACTCTACAGGGTGGGAACAGGAATGGCAGACGGACACAAATGCAAAACAGTGGGAATACTTCCACGATGTTCAGGCTGTCTCTGTCTCTGCTGTTCGCTGGCTGAGCTGAACACAGAGAGAACCCACAGTAAACCCACACAGCCCACGTCCAGGAACAACGGTCGGGGATTTGATTTTTTTTTGCTCGTTTCTGCTTCAACAAAGCAAGATCAGGATAAACGCTAAAGTAAAGCGGTGGGTTGCTTTGTTGAAAAAGTAACTGATTACATGCATTGGAACTAGTTACAACAGCAATCTGAGTTTCTTTGTGATGCACTACTACAATAAACCCTAAAGAGAGGCGTGTAGCGACGCCGGGCCGCGTGGATCTGTGGGTACGTCGGGCCTGGAGCCAGCAGTACAGCATGCAGCCTGCTCTACTCCTCCATACCCAATTTAACATCACAGCATAATTAAACAGACTTGGCAGCCCCCTAACAGCAGATTTCATACTCCCCTGCACCAGACTACAGCTCTGTGGTGGGGTGCATGTAAAGAACACACACATATAGATGTATAAATGCAGTGCAGACACACACCGCCAGTACAACATGCACAAACCGCAGTGCGTCCAGGCTTCTGGTAGTGGAAGCATCAAAGCAACAAAAAATATAGTTTTTTAGTGTGTGTGTGTGTGTGTGTGTGTGTGTGTGATGTAAGATGGCTCCATGCCATACAAACCAGTTTAATAGTGGAGTAAGCCAGGCATCTTAACCAGGTTTCTCATATGCAGAGTTTGAACTTACCAATTTATTATTATATCTTCATGCATAAATGTAGTCAGTGTATTTTCTTGTTTTCCTCTCCTTTCTGTTCCCTTGACTGCACCACTGCACATCCAGATCTGTGTTTGCTGCTGAAGAGTTGAGACTTTTTCCTGACTTTCTTAGGGCGTTAATCTCGAGGAAACGCACACTTTCTGCCCAATTAGCTCTTTGGTCAACAAACTTAGCACTGGGCACTGGGAACATCAGTAACTGGTTCACCTCTGCGCGCTCGGTACTTAGTGCACTTCACTACCTCGGAGATGATGCAACGCTTGCCTGTGCCATCCGCTAAACAAACTCTGTGTGCTAAATCGCCAGCAAGCAAAGCAATTACCACTACAGAGGAGAAACTTTAACAAAACCTCCCTGTCAAGTTGATCAAAAGAGCCCGGATTGCTTCGAGCGTGGAAATCAAAATGATCTTTTCCATGGCACTGGACAAAATAATAATCTATCCTTATTGCCTCATCTCAGTTGTCCTTGTTTTTTTTATATTTATGCAACATTTTGTTGCTAAGAGGCAACTTCTGTTATATCAATCAGTTTGTCTGCTAATGTGATTGATTTTCTGATTCAAATTCAAATGAACTTTATTGGAATGACAGGGATTATACCTACATTGCCAAAGTGATAAGGAAATTGATGAAGATATATATTTGGTTAGAATTATCAATAAACAATAGTGTCAATCACATTTATAATATTCATAATATCGGAATATATTTTTATAATATAGAACAATGGAATATTGTAATATAGAATAAAATTATACTAATATTATAGATTTTATAGATTGAAAGAGTAATATTATAACAGAATTTTCTAATGATAAATTTTCTAATGACAAAGTTTCTGTAGGTGGCACTATTTTCTTTCAGTTTTTTTCTTTGACTCTTTTCTTTAACTACCCAGTTCTTCTTCTTCTGTTTGTTCCAAACAAACTGGAGCCATAAAACCAATAACTTCCTATGAACCATGTGATTTTTCCAGCAAAACACGTACCAGACCGTTGGCATCACTACTACTTACTGTAGATATCGAAGGGGCCAAAATGTTTTGCTAATTCAGAATGTATTTGCTGCCATTATGGGCCGTTTTCTTCAGTTTAATCTACACACAAAGAGTTTATTAATCCTAAAACTGGGGCTCCAGAATGCAATCATGTACTTGCATTTTGTGATAATATTATCAGCAGACGTATTAAAACAAAGCCCCCACACCCCCCACGGCGCATTTCAAACTTACCATCTTATACTCAGCAACTTTTCAACCTTAGCCCACTTCAACAGACCCAGCAAATTCAAAGTTAGATTGAATGTGAAATGCTGATGAAACCATCAAAGTGAACATTAATCCATTGTGTGGGTGTCTTTCTTTTTTTCTACTTGTACTAATTATTTTGTTTTTGTGCCAAGCACTTGGCAAACTTTTCCTGTGGATACACCTCCTGCTGACAGATGCTGAACTCAAAATGTTTTGCAAGAGAAAAACTCGACTCGTACATGGGTGGAGGTTACTGAAGGAAACGGCAGATCTTAAGAGTGTAGAGGTGGTTGTTGTGATCATCGTGAGTTAATCTCAGTTTATCATGGCCTCTGCAATGCCCTCAATTTAGCTCTAGCTGAGTGTTGGGAAGTCTCACACAGCTTCAATTAAAACGTGTCAAGTTACTGTTTATTGTTATGAAAACTTGAGAGTTTGAAGCTAATATTGTAGAATTTTAAACTTCAGTTTTGTTCTCGCAGCAGTGGGCTCGGTCTGCTGTCTGGTCTGCTGGTCTGTGCACTGCAGAATGACAGCTGCACAGCCAGCTCTCTGTAATGTGATGTAAATTTGACAAGTTGACAGCAGGAGAAAATCTACTCTTAGTCATACATAGTCTTTACCTGGGTGCGAGCCACCCAAGTAAAGCTGGAGCCTATAGCACTTTCAAGCTTGCTCTTCAAACAGTCTGCTCCAAGCTGAAAATCTGGATGACAACCAGACGTGTTCATGTTTAAACGTCGGGAAGCCTACTGGCTGCCACTGGCAAACTCATGATTCTCATCATTCGGTTTCCAGGCCATGGTTCCACCCTCATTTTATTGATTCTTTTTGGACCTCAAAATTACTGGGGAGGAAAAAACGACTGTTCTGCGATTTGAGGCGGTCTTGTCCCATCTTCCTCCCCTATAGCTTATGTACCAGACACCTGGGCTTTATTTTAGTGAATCAATAGGAAATGGCTCAAAGTTCAGTCAACAGCATATAGCGCTGGTGCAGAGGTGGTGGTGACTCATGTTTAGTAATTTTGTGGCTGTTACAACTGTGGCACAGCTGAAAATGAGAGCTGATAGGATCTGGCATCTTCGTGACCAATCAGTTCCTTTTACATGCAAATCTGCCACAAAAGCTTCTCCTTTGAGGAAACTGATGTCTCAAGGCACCTTAAACTAAATCCAATTCCGAGGCGATAACACATTTGCCTGTGAAGGTTCTCAGTCATCCATGGTAATCAAGTAATCAATGGCAACTAGACTTGATTGTAGATGCTTGAAGACATTTCACTTCTCATCCATGAAGCTTCTTCAAGAAGCAAGTAAGTCCGAACTAAAGAAGCTTCTTGAATGAGAAGTGAAATGTCTTAAGGCATCTACAATCAAGTCCAGTTGCCATTGATCCAGTCCTTACTTGAGAAGACATTTGGTTACCATGTTGCTTTGTTCCTAGGAGAATCGTTGCTCATAAGACCGCGTCCACAACTTATTTCATCCTGCTTGAAGGAAATTTACCACATTTTTTCCAAGAAAACCTTGAGTTGGTAAGCTTTTGAATAGGATCTGTCTATGTGGGCAGCACTTGCTGAAACCATTTTAATAGCACAGAACAGGACTGCACCTTGTGTGTTTCACCTGGTCTGAGCAGGAAGGCGGTGCAAGCACAAATCCCGATAATCCTTGACTTCAAAAATGTACTGCACAGCTTGATTGTTACTGACACGCATCCTACTGTATCTCCAAAATGCTAAATGGGCACAAGTGAGAGAACAAAACAAAAATGCCGCTTTGTTAGCGCACGCCACATGGCAGGGCTTGGCATAGGCAAAGAGGAATTTTTGTAAATAGAGTCCAAAGTGTTTTGAACAGCACTTGGAAAAGCTTTTTTAAACTGGATATAAGTTGAATCAGTATTGTATTATACAAATCAGTGATTGAGCAGCAAAATGGACGTTTCTTTATATAAAAACAATGGGAAATGTTATGTTTAGGGTTAGGGATACATGTAATTTAATGTGTTGGCAATTTAGTCTTAATTGTTAATTTTGTAGTTAAATCTGTCTCCAGTTACCCTCCTTTCTTTCTTCTCACCCCTATTTCTCTCATTTATCTGCTTTCATTTTCTTTCTTTCTTTTTCTTTTCCAAATCAATGGGTGCTTTTTTTGGCACGGCAAACAATCCATACGTGGTCACAGCGGGAAGTGACAAAACAAGCTCCATTCATAGCAGAACAATTGCGATGATCAAAAGTAGAGCATGTTTACACTATACACAAATGTTATAATTCACTCAGCACCGTTGGCTGTTTCCTCTCTCTCTTTTCTCTTTCGTCGGCGGTTTCTGCACAGAGGCATTACTGCCTACAGTTAGTTTACAGCTGACTCTCCATCATCATTGAAGCAAATGGCTTCATGCATTACACAGTTGTACGGCCGTTTTGGAAAAGGTCCCCATAAATAATGACTAAGAGTGAAATGGAAACTACGGGAAAAGCTGTTACTTTTCACCGCTCCGTGTCTATCTGTGTTGTTCACAACGGGCTGCGACTGAAATATGCATGAGGCAAAATGTGTCCCCGCCATGACTGCGGCGACGGAGCGCGAACGAAAAGAAAGGGGGAAAATTATTCTTGTTAGATGAATCAAAGAAATGGGGCAACATTATGACACTCATATCCCTGCTTCTTTGTATGGGTGCTGCTGCCATAATTTGGAACTACAATGCAAGGCGTTGGCAGCGTACTGCAGGTTCAAATGTCCTTTATTTAACATTCAGAGGAAAAAAATAAATAAAATAAACCGCTTATTTATTTATTGTAATGCAAGAGTCATGAATATTTAAGACTAGTTATCAATGCTGCCACCTTGAGCATAGTTTTTTGTGTGTGTGTGTGTTTGTGTGTGCATGCGTGTAACCAAAGGTACAGTCTGCACAACAAGTCAAGGTCACCCTTTTCTTTTTCCTTTGGAAATGTGCTTGAACAGGCAGTAAATAGGCAATTAAATTGGCAGGGACATTTAAAGTTACATTTTAAGCATTTTGAAGATGCTTTTATCCAGAGTGATTTCAACACTATTCAGGCTGGATTACTTTTGATCTGAGAGGTCTCGTAAAGTCTTCTTTAAGAGACGCATTCATACAGGATAAAGGACATCAAATTACTGTTGGAAGCCCAGATGAAAAACATCACGTAAACACAAGCTGCCGATAAGAAAAGACGAGACAAGAAAAGTGATGCTGTACATTCATTGTCTGATATTTTGATCAATTTTCCTCCTTTTCCACAATGTGGGCCTGATGCATTTGCGCTAAAGTTCAAGGTCTTTGCTACAGCCTCAATTAGACTATTTGAGCTGGCAGCCAATATATGTAATGACTGTCTACAGGCTGCATGAATGCATTACAGAGTTCAAACTGGAGTGCTATCATCAAATGGCAGCTTGCTTGCTGAAAACTGCAGGTAATTTGCTTGGGATTTTTTTTTACATTTCATACATGTAAGATTTATAGACACTGTAGATTTATGCAGGATTAAAGCTGTACAAGGTTTCCCCTCGTTAAACTAATGATGAAATATTTATGTAACACCCACATTATCTGTAGGAGTACAAAGCCAATTTTTTTTTCAACTTTTTTCATTATTATTGATTAAGGAAGGCAAGTTGTGAGAGAATGGAGTATGTATTAAAGATTAAATGTCACTGTGATACCACAATTGCCATGATCCTGTTCACCAAATGCCAACATTTGACCAAAAGGTGGCACTACAGGAAAGGTCATGGGGTCACCAAAATAAACAGGGTGCATGTTCTAGGTAGTATTTATGTGCTCACTTACATTCATGAAAAAAAAATAGATTTTGACAGATCAAATTAAACATTTTGGCCTGAGGGTGGCACTAGAACAAAAGTCTTACGGTCACCAAAATCAAGAGGAATCTTCTTTTGGGGAGTATGAACACAGTCACCAAATAACACTGCTAATTCGGTATTCTTTTGTCTGGTATGCAAAGCTAGAGGGAAGGGTCAAGAGGCTGCCAAAACTGAGAAGGTTCATCCTCTGAGGAGCACCAATGTGCTCACCAAATTTAGTCCAACTAATAGATTTTGAGATGTGTTGCAAAGTCCCAAAAGTACAGACGGACCAAGATGGCCAGTTCAATGTTGCATTCATGTAATTACTATGACATTAGATGCATGCATGTACAGTATGATGCAAACATTGTTGCTACTAGATGAAAACCTCATATCTTAGCTTTGAAGTAGCTTTCCATACAGTGGCTGCAGTGGTTGTACTGGGCGACTCCCAGTTAGACTTATGTGTAACTGCTGGGATGCTGCTGTGTAAGAGCACACTGAATGTGCTCAGCTAAAGAAGAGTTAAAAAGATGCCTCCCTTCAGAGTGGAAGTGTGGAGAAATTACTTATTCAAAACAGTTCTGCATTTAACCTTAAGAATGTGCACATTGATATGAACTGCATGCCAATAGGGAATGCATTAAGTGAAATTATCTGAAAGCACTGGCAGCTTCACAACCTGCTTAATTGATTTCATTTCTGTGGAGATGGACTGGAGGCAGTCTTCATCACAAGTGAAGAGCTAAATGACAGCCCACACATGACTATTATCAACCTTCAGAGGGAGCAAATCAAATGAGTTGGCATATAAATCACAATCTGGGAACTTTTTTTTTTTTTTTTTTCTGGGGAAATCTCTGGCTCGGCTCTCTGTTCCATAGAGTGATATTCTGCCAATTCATAATCTCTATTAATGACCACATAATAATTGAGTCTGCTTCGACTTTCAGTCTCATTTTCCCCCAACGTTCTATAAATAGGTATCTTTGCTTCAGGGTTTGGTTTACTCCAATCAGTGTTCAGAGAGCAGCTTTGATTTAATACATTTGATACAGGTCAGTTTACAGTTTGCTGGTTAATTTGACAGTGTAGAAGGTTTTGATTTTGTATGGCTTTATGAAGGTCAGTGCTGTTATGTACTTTGATTTAAGCTGCCAAGAAAGGATTATTTTATCAGTGTTTCCCCTAGGAATTAATTCATGGCAAGGCAGATTTAAAATTTAGACCTTTGGACATTAAAAGTCCCCATTTAAACCCATGACAATAGTACTAATAATAAACCTATTTATGGACACTTGTGTGAAATCTGATCAAAATATGTCAGAGTCCATTCAGGTGAATTTAGGTATTTAGGAATTTAGGTAGTGAATTAAGTATTGATCAGTTCTACAATAAAAATGTAATCAAACTGAATATGTATCATATCAGAAGTGGACAAAACTGGCTAGTAAACTGGCTAGTAAGATCAATATTGGATTGATCCTTACTATTAGTGATTAGTCTCGGCACCAACAGACTCTGTCCTTGGTTCAGCTCTTGGGATTCAAAAGGAAAGTGACTTTGGGAGTCAATTTTAAGATCAGTTTGTACATCTCTGTCTCCCTTCCCATCTCCTCGTCTCTCTCTGTCTCTCAGGTTATGATTATTGCCCTGAGGCACAGACTGTCTGTTTTTCTTCCAAATGAATTCCAACATGACAACAACCACCTCTGTGAAAGGCTCATCCAATTCAGCACACTTAGCCCTAACAAGCAGCAACAGCGGGTGTCTTTCATCATCATCCCAGCAGTAATCTGTGCTGCCTTAAAGAGAGGCTGAAAATGGTAGGCTACGCATTTGAAAACATCTGCTACTCGCTGGTCACAGGCAAATCAGGACAGGTGTGTGCTACTATACAAAAGTTTGCAATGCTATACTTGTGAGAAGCCACTGTTAATACTTGAACCCCAAACCTAAATGTGATGCCAAGTCAAGACACACTGTATGTTCACATGCACATGAGAAACCCAATTATTAAGAGTAACTGAGGGGTGTTACCATACGCCACTTACTGAAAATCCTGTACACATGCACTCCTCAATAATCAGGTTTCTCCCCCAGGCGGTCACTGCTGCTGACAGTTGGGCTGCAGTTTCTCGCAGCAGGACATTTAGTGTCCATCAGCTGGCACAGAACACAGGTCAGTCGACCTCTAGTTACGTTAGCTCCGATGAAAACCGGGTTTATCCCGAGCTTAATCCCCATTTTCATTGGAGATTACGTTGACGTAAAATTTGTCAAAACGTTTTTCCTCTCCTGCATGTTTTACAGTGGGTGTTTTTTGTGTTTACAGGTTAAGTGTCCTTAACTGATCTGATCTGTTCTTTTGCACATGCACACTTGTAAAAAGCCGGTTAGAAATTGGGGAAAGGGTCTACTCATGGCCCAATAATCAGGTTTCTCCAGCAGAAATCAAGCTTGAATACGCTGATTTCTCTTAATCCCTTTCTCTTAATAACTGAAATTGGTGTTTCATTTACATGGCAGCTGATACAGGGGAAAAGACGTTTTGAGAAAATGTCCATATACTTGTTTTTTTAAGCTTATTTTGTGCTTGGTGTATTTAATACAGGTATAAAAATAGAGTTTAAAACTACAGTAGTTAAAGATGGAAATTATTGTCACATTTCAAAATTGACAAATCCAGCTAAAACCATTTTCCACTTTTTTTCATCTCTAGTCTCCCATCTTAATCCATAATCCAAAGCTTTGGAACCCATGGTTCATTTTCAGCAGCCTCAACTCCACTGAAATGCAGCTACAAGTATACCACAACATCAGTGGCTCCTATTCTCCATTCTCAGCTTCACTGTTTCTCCTAATCCACTTCCATCCATTTTCAGGTCTTGCCTAAAATAGTAGCTCCCAAGTATTAACCAATTAAAGCAGTTAGGAAATGAAAAAAAAATAAAAGTAAGCCTCAAATATCTCATATGTATTTTTAGGGTCTGTTTTTAAGTTAGTGGCAGCTATCAGTAGGGGGACTACTTTTCTCAAGCACTATCACATGAAGGTATAATTCCACTCAAACTACAGTTCCTATGGGCTTTCATTGCAGTGGCACAAGGATATGTATGTCAAACTTATAGTTAGCCGTATGTTTTTTTTGTTTGTTTTTAAAATGTAATAGAAATGCAAATATGGTGCAGATATCAAAATTTGCTACTATAGTTAGGTTATACTTCAGAATTATTATTTTAGGTGAGACCCTGAAAATGAATGGCAGTGAATAAGACCCTTGCAACCAGAAGGAACAGTGATGCTGACAGTAAACAGTTGGGGCGCTGATATAGCTGGGACACCCATGGGTACATAGGTGTTAGATAGGGATAAGTAACTCTTTTCCTACCAATTATCATAACATGTTAAGGACAAAACTATATGGCACCGTTTATTTTATAATGTACTGACAATACGCTTAAGTTAAACAGATGATGCAAAGGTCAGGTTGTGTCAAGAATTATGATCAACAGTCATAGTTTTCCATTTCCATTTCCGCATTGCAAAACTCATAAGTCGACTATCACAACTGCATTTCCTTTTCTGATAGGATAGTTTATCAATAGGAAATTCTCAATCAATCAACAGAGGCACACAGATGAGTAGAAAATTCCATACAGTAGTACAGATACTGGTACTTGATACAGGGCTGATACCAGACTAAAACAGGATTTTACAACAAGAAATTCCTCAAAATTAATTAACCAGCGCCACATTCAACATGAAACAAATTACAGCAAAGCAACTTTATTTTGCTCTTGTTTCCCCACAAAACAGGAAATTAGGAAATCTATAATGGAGGAAAATGCATTATTTCTTAATCATCAGGTCCAGCGATGCCAAACTAATCATCAAGTCTAAATAGTAAATCTGAGTGTATCTGACAGGTTGTGGGTGCTGGCAGATACTTGAAGTTTAGCACTCTGAATTGGATTTGGCTGAGAAAAAGTGACACTGGTGCATCTCTGCTTTTGGTGGCAGATTAAAGACAAAGGAAATAGCTTTTTTTAAAAAAAAAATCATTCTGGCAACCCCGAGCCCAGCCTGGGCCAGACGAGCTCTCGCTCCCTCTCTCTCTCTTTAAGTGCGGTTCAAAATCAACAGAAGGTCCAATGGGGCTGGGCTGAAAATGAGAAGTCCACCACCTGCCCAGCAGCCAGCACAGATAGCCAGCCAAGCTTTGACACAAAGCCCTGTCAAACAGAACTTAAAATTCCCCTGCGCAGGCACACACACACCTAAACTCGCACCCAAATGCATGCAGGCAAAAAAAACACACAGGCACGCATGTGCACTCAGAGACACACACACAAACACACACACCGACTCAAAGTAAAGAAGAAACACAAGTGCACGGAAGTTGTGAGTTGAGCAGACAGAGTCCCTCAAGGGAGACCCAAACACAAGAAGGGCCACGTCTATTCCTGCCTCGTCTCGCCTTAACTGTGTGTGTGTGTCGGTGTGTGTATGTGTGCAACACCTCCCACCGGATCTTCCCTCAACCATTACAAAACTGGGACAAAGCCTCGGGAATAAGACAGAGGAGGAGAAAGAGAAAGGGACAAAGAAAGAGGGAGAGAGTGAGAGAAGTGGGAGGGAAAGGTGACTAGGGCAGGACAGGTAGAGAGACATAGACAGACACAAGGGAAAAGGCCAATCTGTGCAAAGGGAGGACGGCAAGAAAGAGACACAGAGACAGAGAGAAAACAAAGAGACAGGGGAGAAGGGGATGGAAAAAAAGGAGTTTTCACTATTCACCTCCTGTGAAGTTGCCTGCATCTTCACTCCATTTAGATCTACAATGGAACCTCTATTCTAAACCCCTCTGGAGTAAAGAGACTGCAAAAAAATCCAGAATAATGCAACATGTTGAAATACTGCCGGAACTAAACGTATTTGAGATGTTAAACAGAGTGTACACGCGCTGGGAAATGCCCTAGTTTGCAGTTTAAATGTCCTAGTTTGGGGTTTAAAAGCCCAATGCTTAAATCCAACATACAGTAAACATAAAGGAAGCCTCAACCCACCACAGGCAGCGGCAATACACGGCTTTATTTCCCGATCTTAGAGGGACTGACAGCGTTGGAGGGCGAACGGCAAATTCCATGAAGTAGACCAACAGTTTCAATTATGTATGGATGGGAAAGCTGTAAAGACCCAGTCCTCATGGATGTAACATGTTTATGGATGTGTGCATTTGCTTTCGGGGCTTTCGTCAGCCCTCATCGCGGCTGGAGACGTTTCAACAGTTCAGCGGTCCCTTTTCAGAGAGACTGAATTTCGCCACAAGCTCTTAAGCTGTCATGTATGATGTGGGATTCATACATGTTCGAATTACAGCAAGAAAACCCAAAAGTGTATAAATAAAGAGCTGCTTCATATGTGGCGCTGCACAGTACACACTCTGCTAAACGGAATGGAAACCACAACATAAATATTAAAAGGAAAACTCCACACTCGGATACTCTTGCATTGTTTCGTGTGATCGAGTTGGGATGCTCGGTGCATTCCAGGATTTCTCTTGTGATGAAACCCTGTTACTCAACCTGCCTCCCTTTACTTAACTGTCCACAACCTACTTCTGCGACTTCTGCAAGTGGAGAAATTGGAGGAATCTGACTTTCTCGCTATGTGGTGGCGATTCTAGAAAGAAGCCCTTGCTTCGTTTGATTCTGAGGGACTGACACCAACAAGTTGTACCTTCTTTGGCTTCCTTTTTCCTTCCACTTCAGTACAACCTACATCATTCAGCCACTTCTACATGCCGCTTTTACATAAAACACTGAGCTCCACGAGTGCAATCCAAGGTTTACAGCACTGATTTTCAATGTGCTGTCATTAAAATATCAGTGCCTGTGATCTCACAATATAATTGCCTTTTCTTCTTTGTCAAGCTCTCATGTCATACTTGTTATTTATGACTGCTCGGTAAGCTGTCATCTCCAAGAACTGAGATTCTACTGTATTTTATCTCAATTTTATGTCGGAATTGTAAATTCATTCACGCTGCAGCAGCGAGAGAGAGCGCCAACCACAGTGCTGCTACCTCTGATCTCATTAGAGAGACCACTGTCCCAGCATGTGATAACTTAATGACCGCACTCCATCCCAAACACATCGAAAAGCTACTTTCAACCATCGAAAACTTCTTTGAAACACCATGGTACAAGTCGGTGCAGTAGTCCTTAGGAGGACAAAGAAATCAATCCCACAGCAATTAGACTGGTCTCTGCTGCTCTCACTTCCACTATCTCCCTATTGTATAGCTTTTTGTTTCTGGGTATCACTTTATTTAGCTCTCTCATTCTATTTTATCCTTTGTATCCCTTTTTTCTCTCCCTTTCATCACTGTCCATCTCTGCCTCCCCCACACCCCCCAAGAGCTTTGTACCCCATCATCTCTCTTTGTTCTTCACTGTCTGTCACAAAACATAGCTCTTGAGTACCAAAGAAAAAATACTTTGACGTTATGAGCCCCAGTCTTGAGCGTCTTAAAATAATTTGAAAGTGAGTGAGTTTAAAGTGAATTGACTGAAATCCTGAGAGTAACCACAGAAATCGGTGCTACTTCCAAGAAGGAAACCGCCCAAAAAGATCTGCCAAAATATTGTAGTTGACTGAAGAACTCCCAAAATGCTGTTCAACTGACAAAAGATCCCCCAGTACAAATGACTCAGAAACTCACCTAATGGTGCAGAGTAGACTGAAGATCCCCACAAACACGGTACAATTGACTGAAGAAGTTTTAAAATGCTCTAGAAGTGACTTCCTAATCTGCATAAAAACATCAGACCAATCCCAATTCCAAGGGAACTAATTGGGATTGGGCCATGTTTTCAATGGCAAATAGCTTAAAGGTACAATTTGTGATATTTTCACAGAATCTTTGCACAAAATGAGAATAATATCAGCGGTGGGTTTGCAAATGTTGCTGATCAATGCCAGTGGGCCCACTGTAAGCTCACAGGCTGCTGAGATTTCAAGCTTTAAAAAAAAAGTGGAGCTGGGCCGGCATCTGGGTTTTGGTTGAAAATGTCTTCATTCTCATATGCAACATAGCAACGGTCATCCAGGAAAGTTATCTCAATCACTTTTGAGCAGGTGCGTCTTGACCTTGCTGGCCACTGTACCTGTCAACAATGTTGATGCACTTTGCCAATGAAACATTAGAGGAACTATTTCACCAGAAGCTACATTGTGATCCTTTAACAGGGCTAAAGATAATTTTGCTCACATGCAAGTACATTCTCAATTAAATCAAACTCAATCAACCAGTATATACACTCAGTGTCTACTTCATTAGGTACATTGGCTAATACCAGGTAAGACCCCTTTTGCCTCCAGAACGCTCTGAATTCTTCAAGGCCTAGATTCAGAAAAGTGCTAGAAATGTCTCACAGGGTTCTTGGTCGATGCTGATGTGGAAGCATGCAGCTCCTGCAAATTTTGAGGCAGCACATAGAAACTGTGGTCATCTTGTTGCTCCTCATTCCAAAGGCTTCTATAGTGCTGAAATCTGGGGACTGAATTAAAGTGACTGTCACATTCCTTTAAGCAGTTGAGGCACAAGCACGTTATCCTGCTGGAAGTATCCACTTGAAAAAAAAGGTAGGCTGCAGCTATGAAGGGATGCACCTGACCTGCAACGTTTAGATTCGCTGAGGCACATGATGCTCAGTTGGTATCGATGTGAGCCAAGAAAACTTCTTGACCACCATTAAATCACATCAGCCTGGATTCATGCTATCCACACTAAATCCTCACCATTGACCGGGCACTGTTTTTTGGCTCTTTGATTGTCCAGTTTTGGAGATAATAGGTCCATCGTAGCTTCATCTTCTGCTTAGATGACAGGAGAGCAATCCAGCATGGTTTTCTGCTGTTGCAGCCCATCCAATTGCACACTGAACCAGCTGTATGTTCTGAGATCCCCTTAGCCACACAACTGTTGTTACAGAGCTATTATTTCCACATTTGTGGCTTGCATGTTAGCTTGAATAAGTACTGCTGTTTTTCTCTGAGTGGGTTACAAATTGTAAATGAAAGAGATTAGGCACATTTTAACATTTGGGCATTAATATTTTGTTAAAACCTAAATGCAATAAAACATTTTGAGGAGCATGCACACAGTGTGTGGGCTCTTTCAGTTTTGCACGATTTGGATGTGCGTGTCCCGCATCTTCTAATTACATGGTTTCGGTTACAGCATTATTTTTGGTCCACTGTAAATACAGTAGTGTCAAATCCCAGGAGTATGGCCATGTCTGTGATGCTCAAACCAGCTCATCTAATGTTAGTCGCTAGGTTGTTTTGCACTGCGTTATGACATTATCCAAATAATAACTGCACCTCTCAACCCTGTCTGCATGCTTTATACTTATGTTTTAATTATGCATGACTCACTGTATGGAGGAGCAAGCTGAATGCATAAGCAGCGATCTATACCTAATAAAGTGGATACAGAGTGTATATAAAGTTGAATGTTGTCCCCCAATACTTCAATAGAATAAATTAGTTCCTGGCCATTGCACAGGCAACGCATATTAAATTGAAAACAGAGAAATAAACCAAGTTTGTTGCGCTGCATAACAACATTCTGCAAGGCCACAGCTTCCTCATTTTGCTCATTTTGTGCATGATATATCTTTTTGTAGATCTAAGAGATTGGAGAGCTCGTTCCCATAAAAAGAGAAAATCCACAAGAGATTGTCTC
>OMKZ01014741.1:0-25877 GCA_900302535.1 Neoniphon sammara
GTTAAATGGAAGTAAATGAACATCTCATCTTGAGGCCTCCAGCCCCGGCACCAAAGTCTCATCGACAGAAGTTGGCGCACAATTAATAAAGTTTCCAGCGTCATTTAAATTGCAGATTCAAAATGACTTCTGGATCTCTATGTCTGACAGAAAGCTAAGTTAACCTGGCAAACGACTCCAGCGAAGAGCTCACACCACCGAAGGAGAATTAAAAGCGGCGAGACGTGAAGTGACAGCTGCATGAGAACAGTGAGCAGCTCCACTAATCATATGTTCACTCGCTATTGGAAGGACAGTCAATCACACAACAACAAGGAAGCGAGATCGCAGCTGTGCTTTGTAAATGCCCTGACCATCTCTGAGAACATACACCAACACTCAATGCTTCACACAGGCAGATTTCCAAGTACAAAATGGTTGATTGTGGTTTGAGGGAAAACAGAGAACCAATAACAAATAAGTACATGGGAATTCACATTTGCTGTTTTACATATTCACACCATCCCCCCTCCCCGACTTGAGCTGCGCTGCTGCTTCTAAGGTGAGAGCATGCAGCGAGCAGGGAGAACAACAACGGCAGATTTGCTTAAGCATGCTGGTGCCCTCTACCCTCTGCCCCTTCCCACAGAGAGGGGGGGGCAGTGCTATTCCTTGGAGGCCCAGCAGAGCCTGAGGCCGGCGCTCAAGCAGCAGTCTCCATCAGTGAGTCACGGGGCAGAGGCCATCCCGGCACACAGGCCTCCCAAAAATACACACAGATCGCAGAGGAAATCAATATCCCTCCAAACGGAGCATCCTCTACTGCGCTGCCGCCATCTACACTGGGGCTCAGCTTCGGCAGCAGTGTGCCGGCGGGGCTGTGCGCCCTCCTCAGCCCCAGAAATAAACACACAGACCTGGGCCACTGCTGCCTTCATTATCGCTGCACGTTTTATCTGCTGGCTCTCTCACTTGCGGGCCCTGCGGCAGAACATCTCGTCTCAACACCAAGAAGAGCAAAGGGTGGATGCTTTTGTGTCTGTTTTGCTTGAGCAATGGAGTTTGTTGTTGGTGCCGTCAGAATCAACAGTCAGCTTGAAGGGAGAGCTGGAATAGCATTCTGGTGAGCTGCGCTGGGCTCCGAGAACCTAGGAAACCTTAGGTGATATTCCAGATAGCAGACTGACCAAAAAGTGCCCACAATCACTATTTTGCCTTCAGCTCTCCTTTAGCCACTTTACAAAGCAGCTATGAAGCCCTGCCCAAACCTGTAACTTAACACTGTGTCGAGTCAAGAAATTTATTTGGCAAGACTGACAGAAAGGTGCAGGGAAAAAAATCAACTATGGCACAGCTGTCAAAATCCACTCCAGATCAAAGTGTGTGAAATAAGCACAACCACATCAACACAGTCGATGACTGTGTTGTCCTCCACAAGTGAGAAACTGTGCCGGGATCCAAATCGCCTGGCTGAATCACTGTCAAACACATCCCAGTCACAGAACCGAGCAGGAAAATTACACTCCATGGAGCCAGCCAATGCCTCCACTCCCACTCACTGTAAAGACAACCTGCACCTCTTGCTACTGACCTGAAGACCGCCTGCAATGTAAAAATACAATACCACATTGAAATATCTACGGTTGCTGACCAAATGACTGAGGTGATGAGGCTGCTGGGAACTGCTGTGTAGTTCAAGTGAGGTCCATCTAGAAACGTCGTGGCCTCCCAGGTTTGGCAGAGATGAAGGTTACAAATCTTGCCGGAGTGGTAAGGAGCTCAGAGGTAAACAGTGAGACTGAGATGCTTCAGTGTCTACCTTCAACTACGGACTTAAAATGATGGGGAGAGACAGAGATGGATTCAGAGCATGTGATGATCATAACACCTTACAGTCAAGTGTGGCAGGCGATACCTAAGACTTTCTCTCCAGTTCCAAGTTTGAAAGACAGTGAAAATGACAAAAAGGGGGAAATGATATCCTATACAATCTGAAGAATGAAGAAATTATTCCACCCTGAGAACAGTCAAAATGGCAGGAGTGTTCTCCTGGGCAGACGACCAAGCCGAGTCCTGGAACAGACGCACCCCGGGTCACAAACCCACAAGCTCAGTCCAACCCGCATTCTACTTTGTCTAGTCACTCAAAATGGCTCCTGTAAAATTTGATGAGCTGTGAGCACAACCAGTCTGAGACTGTTCTGTTACAGCTGAAGAGGAATGCAGGAAAACAAAAAAATGTTTGCTATGAGTACTTTAAAAGCTTAAAATAAACATGTAATACAATCTAAGTCTACCCCCACATTTTTTGCACAGTTTATATACAATATAATCATTTGAATATTATTTATTTTTTTTATTTTATGACATTTAACCAACTCAATCGATTAAAGAATAATGGAAATCCTAGAAATAACATTAAGCCTAAATTACAAATCTGGTGTTACTTTGCCTCTGGGGAAAAACATTACTCAGCAGTTCATGCTGCTCAACACTTTTATTTCAAAACTGATGTAATTTGATACTAGAAGAGTGGATATCAGGTCTTTTCAAAACATTTTAGTGAGAGTTTAGGTTGTCAGATGGACACTGGTTCACAACACTCAAACCCAGTGTGGGACACATGGTTCAATCATGTTTGGCAGTTGAGTCCACTTCATGAGGTTTCAGAGCAAATATAAATCACTGCCCTTTCATCCAGTATGTGCACAAATGAGGATGATGCAGTTACTCCAGTCCAATTTCACCAATGGAAGTCAATGGGGGAAACAGGGCAGCAGAAGTCACTAATTGTATGCCATTTGCTATTATTTTAATTTCAGCAAGCCGTATTGCCAAAAAAAAACAAAAACAAAAATAAAACATTTTCTTCATCTTGTTTCTGAAGAATTTTTAAATAATTTTATGGCACAACATGGTAGGAATCAATTTTTTATAGCAACAAAAGTGAAAAGCCCAAAATACATACTGCAACAGCAAGGCAATGAGTCAAGAAAACATGGATGTAAAAAAAGTCAATCGGTATATGGCTTACTATGATCTCCTGTGTTCCTGTATTTTTTCCTGTTTTAAAGAATACCCTTCACAGTGTATTGCCTTCAGGTTGCACACATGCAGCACCACTGTGATTCACATGATAAGTACCTGTGGCGATGAGTCTAATCAAAAACTGAAGTGAACAAGGCAAATAATCTGAAGGAACATGAGAAGCAGAGAAGAAATCGCCACAAAGCAAACGGGAAAGATGCGGTGGAGTGTAGAGCTCACAGTTCTGAATGAGAAATCTTCATATCCCCAGAAACACACAGTCAAAAAGTCAGTCTACACCCTTCCCATTGTTTCCACAGCCTCATTAATTAAATTATTTCATTGGTCAACTTTGTGTGTAGTGTGTAGATGGATGGGTGCTTTACGCCAAGTAACGCCTGTACAACTTTTAACATTTAACAGACTCTGAATGTAAAGCATTTCACACTAAACATTGGACTTCTTTGTTCTTGGCTCATAAGGAGAAACTAAATACAAGCTGGGGACTGAGATCATACATTTGATAAAAAGATAAATCACACTACACAAATCATCAGTGATTACAACACCAAACAGACACAAACAGCATGCCATTCAGTTTCTGTTTGCATTTTTTTTTTTTTTTTTTGCCGATATGAAGCTCAACTCTCACTGTCTCCGTCAGAGACTCATGTCACTGTCTGTCTCACATTACAGATATTCACTCAGATTTCAGTTGGGGAATAGAATAAATTTGAAATACTGTTGGCATCAAGATGCACTGGTCTGCATCTTTGGAAAACAAGAGGTTAAACCTTCAACCCCGTCACACCACAAGATTAGCTAACTCGCTGCCGAGTCAGCAAAAACTCTAAACATTGTGCAGTAAGAAACTGGCTTTACAGAGAAAGGGTGTTGGCTATCTGGAATGACACAGTTCACAAGAAACAGATGACACAATTAATTCAAACTGAAAGGCAACAAATGGTCATGTAGCAGCAATATGTAAAATAATATTTCTCATTGTAGTAAAAACAGGTTTACACTGAAACCAGTGTGTTCTCTGCCCACCCTACCTGGTATGTGTCACCACCAGTAGGTTATTCCACTTTGGATATTACTTTTCTATTCCTGCTTACAGGAATAGAAAAGGAATAGAGCATCATGACATGCACCACGTCTTCTGATGAGGGCATTTACTTTGTATGCAATAATCAATCAAAGGCACAAAACTAAAGTGAGGACAAAGACAGAAAGGAGTAAACAGTCAAAGGCACTGAGAAGTTATTCTAGTACACAAAAGAGGGATATAATAGTTGGAATTACAAAAAACAAAACAAAACAAAAAAAAACATTAGAAAAGTGGCTGAAGCAAGTTAATGAATGACAATAAATAGCCAATCAAACTGTCAATCTGATCAAACTGTTCATGGGAGTCCTTTAGCCTGAGCTAAATATTTGTTTCAGTTAATAATATAAAGGCCTATTGAAGTTCAGTCAAACACACCCTGTAATTCAAATACTGGATGAACAAGCGTCGCTGTACGCAGTGAGACGCAGTTCATTCCAGTTGCATTATGACAAGTTCACATCACCTCTATCCCTCTCTCTGCAGTTTGTTGAAGAGGGGGGAGTCACAAGTCTCTGGTACAGTTAACGTAAAATATCACCACGAAGGGTCCGCTCAAAAACAGAAACTCTAGATGTACACAACAAGACACTAGCTGCATCGATGCAAAGAGGATACTGGAAGGGGGAAAAGACGAGTTACAACAAAAACTAGGCTTTGGTTGCCAGACAACCAAAATAAACAACCACTCTCCCTTCCTCCCCACCCTTCATTGATCCCCTGTTGTGGTCTGACAGGTGATCCATGCTGGAGCAACTCAAAAGTTGAGTTATTTTCAACTTTCTCTACCCCACACTCTGCACCAAAAAACGGCAAATGGCCAAAAGTGAGCAGGCGCCGTCACTCCATTGAGTTCAAAGTATTTCCCTCTAGCGGGCCCCGAGGGACTCCGTGTCACCATAGACATCAAATTGGTTTCAGATTCTACTGGTAGCAGCTTTAAGTAAAGCCCCTTCTATTGTACGAGTTATTTCAGACACCAGTGAGTCACAAATGCATCGCTGTTCACAGCTGATAACCAGGAGCTTTAGCGTTTAGAGGATGATGCTACAGATGCTTTCAAAAGGCAGCAGAAGGAACGACATAAGGATAGGTTTTAGTCCACAGGCTACGCAATATTGACAAATTTAAAAACATGCATTTCCAACAAAAACTCATTTGGCTCCCTTCTTTGTACATCTAAAGACAGACATTCCCCCAGATACTAAAACTAATACCAGCAGGAAGAGCCACATAAGACAACAAACAAAGAGTGTGAAAATGACTCTGACCTTCTCCTGGTTGAAGGAGTCCATCCGTCTCATAGCTGTGTCTAGAGCTGTCATGGACTCGAGGAACGCCTGGTCCTGCTCACACAGTGGGTTACTGAGCAGGTCTGCAGAGATCTTCACTGCTGCCTTGGACATGGCTGAAACACATACACACACACACACACACACAAAGAAGACACTATTAAAAACATGGCACTACAACAACATGGTTGGTGCAGATAGTAAATAAGGATTAAATAAATTAAGCTAAGGCCCATAGAATGTTAGTGTAGAAGGCCAAGGGGGATATTTCCATGCAAATCTTATTCTGGGTCAGCTTTTGTAACCAGCAGGACATTTTAAGTCAACTATGTCAACATCAAACGAGCTCAGGTGGCCAATATTAAAACAAGAACATTTCACCAGATTTTGTGTGTGTGTCTGTGTGTGTGTGGCTTCAGAAGTGAGCTTTTGGGAAAAGAGATGAAGAGCAAAAAAAGTAGAATGGCACAGCGCTGCCTCTATTGTAGGAATTCGAGGGGGTGGCGGGGCTGGCTGCTGTGATGAATATTCACCAGAGCACCAGGAATCTGTGCAAATGTTTCTACACTGACAGCACCAATTACCGTTAATCTGCACTCATGCCACTTTGTCTTAGACACAGAGCACGTATCAGATTATGGCTTCACTGTCAAAATAAATGAGCTGCACTGGGGAGACGAGTCGACAGGAGAGGATATCGTGAAAATGGGTTCCACTGAGATCCTGCATAGTCCCCGGTCTCTTTCACACTCCCTTGGGATTCTATCAAAACCCATTTTCAACCAATCAATTACTCTGGGGTTGGGGTTCTGCACTTTTCTCCATTCCTGCCACATGCGCCCACCTGACCTCGTCTCACATGACTGCAACAGAAATGTTGATTACAGGGTCATGAAAATCAAATGGTGACCAGAGAGTGGTGATTTTAATATTTGTTATTAGCTTGCAAAACTGCCACACCACTCCCCTGTAATCGTATGCTGCAGAAATGAGATAAAATACAACCTCCCTCTATCAAAAGCACACTGATCTCTGCCGCCTTCTTTGCCTTCTGTTACTTGGCCTAATTGAAATTGTGAACTGGAGCAGTCCTTAAATATATTATCGTCCCTCACCAGCTAATTGTCAGTGACTTCAATAGAGCCCTGCATATCACCACCCTTGGCTTGATAAATGATGGCCGATATGGAAGGCTGTGTTGTGCATGCAGTGCTGACATGCTGAGTAGGTCCACTCTTTTGTTTGGTGGCAGTTGGTGGAGAGAGGACCTGTGCAACAGATGGAATCCATTAACGATAATGAGGGCCTGACAGCTCCGACACTTTGATGAGGCAGACATCCATATTCCAGAGCACAAAGGAGAGGAAATGAAGAAGCGTCTCACTCCCCCATCCGTCCCCTCTCCTCCTCCCCAACAAGTATACCTACCAGGGGCAGAGTGTGCCGCTACTTCCCAAATACACATTTCCGTCACCAAAAAAACAATCCAACAATAAGCAAGTATTTTTTTTCTTTGTAGCAGACAAATAAAGAAATGAGAACAGTGAGGCGTAGACAGATGAAGCAATGAACAAAATGACATGAGATTAAAACACAACAAAACAAAAAAATGTGCACCATAAAGATAGCCTTGTAAAATCTGTGAGCCAGGCAACATCAAGTAAGATGTCATGTGCTACAGCTGCACTGAACAAGCAGACATCAATGGCACACCAGGAGAACTGCACAAGTTGATAGATGAACACACCTATATCAGCCTCAGTGCTTTTCTTCATGTCCTTGTGAAGCTTCTTTGTCTGATCCTCCAGCCTGCGGGACAAGAGGACGAATGATTATTAGCCAACTTCTGGTGTTTCATGGCTGAGGTTGTAATGCAATACTAACAACAGCAACATTGGGAAATATTTGCTGCATCTGTATCACAAAATGACGGCATTCGTTTAAGCTGCTAGGCTGAAAATGTAGCCGAAACAGAATGGGGAAAAGACAGTGGAGGAGTAAATGGTTCCAGGACGGTGTGTCCACACCCCTTTAAATCTATACCCTTCACTCAAGACTTATTGGAATGAGCAAAGAAACCACCCAATCCACATCCCACAAATAAACACCTACAAGAGGAAGTGAACATAAAAAAACATGGTTCAAAATGGGATTACACATTTCATTGATTCCATATAAAACATTAATATAACATCCTTTAGCTAATTAAGAACACAGAGAACCCTTCTTGTTACTGTCAACTACATTTGTGCTGAAAAGCATTAATGTCTTCAATCATCCCTCTGCACATATTCCAATGATGGGTGTTAAAAATGGCAATTACCAGACTACGGAGGCTGAAACGCATGCCATTCATTATATCAATTAAGGCAAACGAGAGGCTGTTTAGAAACTCCCCTGAGACTGCTGTCATATCACTTCTCCTGGTTTGATGAAAAAGGGAAAGAGGAGGGGCTCCATTTCCATCTTTCGTTAGAGGGATTATATCAACTAGGGAGAATGCATGTTGTGCGATCCCATCCCATAGATTTTCTATGGGGGCAAAATAGCCATGATGGTCCCAAAATGCACACACTGATAATACCATAAAACACTTCATTTGCCTGTAAACCACAGATGCTATTTCACAAGGGAAGCTCGGTGCCTGAGCCTGATATGAATGTACCCACTTCTCTGCTGCTCTGACACTGGCTGGTACAGTTTACATTGGGCAGTAGTGGCTTCAAAGTTAGCAAGAAACAGCAAACATGTAGCTGACAGAGTATCCGACAGTATTTTATGTGGGAGCCAGGATGACAATATCCATGATGTAGGTAAGCTACAGCTATGCTGCAACCAGGAACCTGTCCTACAGCTAATGGCAAGGAACCTGGGGCACACAATATTTCAATTTTTATGACACTGTGGTTCATATTATTTTGCAAGCAGTGCTTATGTTTCTCATTTTCAGCAGGGCAGTGGTGCAAATGTAGCTTTGTCTTGTTTCAGTTTTCGTGAACTCAGTTAATAAGAGAATTGATCATGATTCCTCAACGGCACAATTTCTCAAATCACCCCTTGCCTGGGAGTAATTAAAACTGTCAGCAGTTAGCCTGAGGACTGACCCTTAGTTTTTTTTGTTTTTTTTTTGGGCATAACAAATAAGGCTTTTAATTTCCACATCAAGATGATTTATGAAGTCACATATTATTGTCATTTTTCAAGATCATGCCATACAAAATTGGGTGTGGCCAATTCAAATCAAATTCCAGTTGAAAGAATTAAATACCTGACGTAATTCTGATTAATAATCCTGCACTTACAATCAATTACAGTATAATTACAGAAGACCTACAATCCTACTCTGGGCTCTTAAGACACTTGAGAGCCCAGCATGAATGAATTTCCTCTCATGTTCCAATATACAGTAGTTTGGAAAGCATGTGAGGTCCTGTTCCATTTTCAACTATTTGAGTAACTAAATTGTTCTGTTACCTTATCAGGCCAAGTCAAACTTCATTTGGATGATATAAGGATCTGTGATTAAAACTAACATTCATTCAGCTATCCCAGCATTTCAAACAATGGGCTACTAAACACTAAGGTGTATATAATCAGCATGATTACATTTAAAAGAACAATAACTTCCAATCATTACTTGTCCTACAAGTGTCTGTTTGTCTCCATCCTTTTTTACGACTTTTACACTGAATCGCCGCAGACCAGATGGAGGTTGTTCCAAAAATGTCATTTCCAGGAAATGGAAATGATGTAACTCCATCCCTCATAGTTCACACCACAGGACAGAGGCATTCTGTCAGAACAATCTCCCCAGTAACTTCTTGTTTCCTTCTCACCAATTAGATGTAACTGGGTCTTGTAAGCCATATTGTCTTTCTTACAAAGCAATCACAATCTACACATACATGTCAGGCATTTACAATTGGACAATTTATCACTGCAAATATATGTTAATGCCGCTCATATCACAGTTAATTTTAATCTCAATATTCAAGGGTGCTCTTTTTAATGACAATGTATTCAGTACCTGACTAACTGATAATGAAATTATCATAGCTGCTTCAAATTTTTGAAAGGCAGGTTGCACGGCGAATAAATTTTCAATGTAAATATAGTATAAACAATAAATGTCCAGAGACTTGTTAGCATGTAGGCCTCATTAAATCTTTCTGATTGCTGAAAAAATAAGATGTTAATGTCTAAACACACTAAACGGCACTGAGTTTGTGACCCTCTCCATAGTGATTACTTTACAGGTAGAATCTGAGTTCTAGCCATTGCCTTGTCAGACAATTTGCATTGAAATTGACTCTGCCTGTAGTTCCTAAAGCATCTAAAGAGCATTTAAGCTTGCTACAGGGACAGTTTCTTTCTATGCATCTATTATGTGACAATTATGTTTTCGTTTGAGACAAATACCTGCTGCTTGTATATTGCTTCCAGAATTACATTTCTGGCATAGTTGAAGACATCTGGAAATACTTTTATGTGGTGACTTTTACAATTGATGTCTTTGTGATGCCAGAAAATAGAAGCTGGGGAGTAAGTCTACTGTAAATTATTAACAATGTAAGGAATGAAACACATTGACACAAAGACGAAAGAGTCCAGAACTTGTTTTTGAAGCACTTTTGAATGCTAGTGAAATCAGTGGAAGGCACAAGGAAAGCACTAAAACAGAGACTTGTAAATTGCCTGAAATAGTAAACACTACATAACGTGTAGAGACACAAGATGAGATGAGGAATTACCTTTTTAATGCCAACCAAAGAACATATTCTTTTTTTTAATTTAGTGCAATGGCCTATTTTCATGGTACTCTTACCTGGTCATACACACTGAAGAATATCAAAAACAAGAAACATTGTGCCTTTCACATAGATACACTACAAAATCGCAGGTGATGGCATGTAGCTACGTTAACAAATCAGCATGCTGCTCTAATGCCAAAGCTTCTGCACTCAAGATGAGTTCTTGCAGTGGTCATTTATTAAAGTGAAATTAAACCACAGCTTAGACTCCAAATAGTGCCTCCTACTTGGAGACGTGTTGCAGAATGCTGCAGCATCTTTCCTAATCTGTAAGCACTGACAGCGAGCAGGACAGCCATTCTGGATGAGTGCCAGGTGAGCCTGGGGTCTGTTTCCAAAAGGTGCTAATAGAAGGGCCTACTGGAACAGCTGCTCTTTACTCCGGTGCCCCGCAGATGGGCCTGTGCAGCCACAGTCAGCCAGCCACATCGCCCACTGAATCACAGCCATGTGTGGATGTAAACTGGAAGACACTACAGGATTTCTAACAGGTTTCCTTAACTAACTGAGCACCAAGGCAGCATCACAGCAAAATGATCACGATGAAATCATTATGAAAAATGCTGATGCACGATTTTCAGCCTGAAAAAGTGTCCAACCATTAATTGACTGATGATGATTTGACTTTAGGTAGTCACAGTCAAATTAGGCAAATCTACACCAAGTTTAGCGGATCACATGGAATAGTTCATGTCAAGGACTTTCTCACAACATTCTTACAATGCTGACTTGCTTGGATCGCAACTCTGACTTAATCAAGTTTTGCAAGCTGAAAGTAGTAAATAAACGCTGGTCATTAAACAAGTTAGCATTCAAGCAAGACTCTTAATGTGCCGTAGGCCTTTTGTTAACTGATTGACACCTTTCCTTTTTTTTCCAGTTCTAGGGAACAGTATCTTGCTGCGCATGGGGTATTCCCTCCTCTTTTGGACGTAAACAGTATCAATCACACAAAAAACACTATCCAAATTAAACAAGATACCTCTTGCAGTGACAGCATGGAAAGACAAGCAACGTAGTCTAGGCCTATGAAGTATATTTAGGCTATCGCATGCACTGATCTGCTGATATGGATCTCAAGGGTGGAGATCCTAGGTGTCTGTACATGCTTGCTCCTCTGACTCATCTATAAGGTCTATTGGTGCCACACCTCTCTGATAAAGGGCCCTCCTACTCAACAAAACCTGAGTGCAAAATTGTGCTCCCACTCAGTCTGCAAGGCCCTCAGGGAGTTTCTTTAACCTCAGCCTCATAGTAGGAGAAGGCCCGGATGTACTGAGCATTCAGGTCTTAGTCAAGTGCTCTGAACACTTCTCTCCTTTGTTTCACACAAACGGTGATAACATGTTACTCGCTTCAGTATAGATAAACTGTCAAATGTTTATAATTTCAGGGTTACTCGTATAAGGCCTTCAGACCGTTTACCTATACACATCAACAAAATGCTTTTGTATGAAATAGAATGGCTAATTACGCTTTGCCTGATTTCATGAACAACAATGTACAGATATTTCAAAAGCTATTGATTAGAACGTATAGCCTAAATGAAGAGGGTTTTTCATACTATCACAAAGGGTCAAGGCAGGTACTTTCTGATGATAAACTTTCTTCTCAAATTTCAAATTGAAATATCACTGTTGCAAAAATAAATAAATACAAAATACAGAATGGACTGGAAGATGTGACTGTAATTTGGGACAAGGAAAATGAATTGTATTTATTATAAGGAGGATGCTAGGTGTGAGTGAGAGTGCTTTATATGAAATCCACATATGTAAGTCAAATGGTTTGTAATATACCCCTATAATAAACACAATAGCAACCTAATGTAGGCCCAACATGCATGAATGTGTAAAAGGATTCCCCCTTTTCTTCAGATTTCTTTCATCTCTACTACAGTGTGTCTGGCACACAAACTATCATGACAACTATGTATTGCACAGTCAGGAACAGGGGTTTGACTCCCAGTGGAATATAAAAAAACATATATGCATGCATGATACTGTTAGGTGCCTTAAAATATGATCTGCGACAGTTACATCTTGAAAACTGTTAACAATAAAAGCTGGAGAAATCATATTTCACTGGAGTCAAGGCCCCAAAACAAGCACATTTTCATGTGCCTCCACAGTCCTCAAATAGCTCTGGTAAAGCATTCAAATCTTTGAAGTAGGTCTATCATACAGGTAGAAGTCTTTGTGTATGACAGAACCTTACCATTGTTGAAAACTCACAGAAAATTTCATCCATGCAAGCTAAAGTGAAAATAGCTAACAGAGGAAAAGTCATTTCTAAGAGTACCAGAGGCCATTGTGGTTTCCCATTACCAACTTCAAATGAAAAATAAAGTTTATTTTTCCACCAATACAAGATTTAAAATAATCTAAAATTGCAGTTAACTTGGGTTATTGGCTGTAATTAGTGCACACAGGTGAGAAAACACTGTGGGGATCAGATTTTAGGGGAGTTGAAAGCAGTGGTTGGTTCTCTGTCAGCTGCACACACCTGAAATTTATTTACAGCTGGTAATTACAGCTCCAAAATACATTTCAAACTTATGCTGCTAAATGTCACATCTAATGAAAAATGAACCGGACCAAATCCAGAGGTATGAATGCGTGAGAAAGTGGGGTGTTGCTGTACTCATGATTCTAGGTTGGGCCTTAAAAAAGGAATATTCCACCTTAAAAAGAAGCTCACATAATGCTTATTTAAGGATATTGAGGAAGTTCAGTGAAAATTTGTGAACATCAATCCATAAAATGGCTAGATGTGACTGTGTTTTCCACACAAATAAGCGTCTTTCTCCTCTTTTTGTCCAAGCAGTGTTGTTTGGTATATTTCATTTAATGTTTGATTATTTATTAGTGGACTGTCATTTTGATAATTTTCAACTATTGATGTAGGCTAATGCTGTGTGTCTTGTAATGTGTGTATTGTTTTAATGTGAATTTTCCCCTCGAGTTGACCCTTTTTCAACATCTACTTTTTAGGCATTGCTATAAGTATTTGTTCAAAAAACAAACTTACTTTTGAAGCTTGTCATATTCTCGCTCAAAGTCTCTTTCAACCTAGGAAAGAACACACAAAAAGAAGAACATATGTAAACTTGCCACTGTTTTCATTATTTAACATGTGCGTTCATTTTAATGTCTTTCCCTTAAATTAGTGGTTAATCACAACATATGCTAACATGATAATGACAGCGCTTTCCCAACCATGTCTCTGAAACAGGACAAACACTGGTTACGGAGGTAGCAGGGGTTCCTGTCTTGCGGTTCTGTGGGCTCCCGGATTTAAACAAGGCAGCCAAAACAGCGAGGGAGGCAGCTGCCATTTTGTCACCAGTGGGTCATCTAACTGGGCTGCTTGTAACCCACTCCCTGGTTTTGGCCTAGGATGGCACAGGAAGCTGGAAACATAGTCCGACAGCGGCTGCTGGGCCACAGACCCATTAAACTGGAAGTGGTTTTCTCCAGCAAGAACACCCACTCGTCGTCACTTCAAGGCGACCACCTCTGCCCCCTCACATGGCTTGGACAAACTGGCACCCGATCCATCTCTCAGCTGACACACGCTGATGAAACTACTTAGGCTACTACACATGTTCTATACACTGTTTGTGAAGACCTACTAATATAGCTACATCTTCACAAATGCTTTGCATATAAAGGTATTCCTTTAAAGTAAAGTTTTTTTTAATCTAGGTAGATTCCACTGAATCCTGTCCAGTAAGCCTTTTAGTAAAATCGGAATCCCTAAAACAAAGGAAATGGCGATGACTCACGGTTTTAGAGACAATTTGCTTCTTTGGTTGTCCAATCTTGAAGGGAATCCTGAAATGAGAAAAAAGAAGTGACAGGTGACAGATAAAGGTACACAAAGCTACCTAAAAGGCCTATATCTGAATCACTGAAGGCACTGACTGAAATCAGTAGCATGATGGTAAGAGGTGGTATAGACTGCGTGAATGAGTGTCTTGTCTAAATCTTGAGACTGTCAGTCTGAAGCTGTTAATCCCTGCTCCTGTGGAGCATACAGCCAAGACCCTGTACATTAACTTCCTGTCATCACTCAACACATCTGGCTTCCATTGCAGGCGGATATCACTAATTAGAAGTGGTTGTCCCCTCTTCTCTGTGTGGCTTTACTGTGGGACCCCTGCTACCAATCAAACACAGATGCTCGAGCTATATATGTTATATGCAATGCAATAAATCAGAAACATGGTATTTCAGAACTGTACACATTTTCAATGGACACATCTTATAGTCGAAGACTTGCGGTGTTATATGTCAACAGACTCAAAAAGAGAGCCAAGGCAAAAGCTGGTCCTTAAAAGAAAACTTGAGACAAACGCTACCAATCAATCAAAACAAAATGTCATGTGGTTTAGTGAAAACTGCAAATAGGATAGCACACATTTAAGAAGTAGCTGCACCTAATTTTCAGAATGAAATACAAACTTTTCCACACTCTTGAAAGAGAAACACATCCTAGGTATAGTTTTTCTAAAAGAAAAATAACTCTTTTCCCTCTTAGTTACAACAGTCTTTTATCCTCCGTTCAAAACCTTGCCTGTCCCTTAATAAGTTGTTTCTAAGCATCAGAGTGCTTTGGGAATCCATGAGACAGAGAAACACTGCCTTGCCATTGCACATGGCTGTAGGTTGTCATTGATGTGACACTAATAGCCTGAAATCCAAGGTATGTGATGGACAGTTGCTGTTGACAGGCTGGGTAAGGCAGCAGCTGCGTCAAAAGAAAGGTGTGTAGACTAATGAGATGGAAAAGAGAGGGTGTGAGGTAGGGCCTCGTTGTGCAACCAGGGAATGCTACTGATGTGTGGGGAAGATCTTTTTGATGACAGCTCAATCATAAAACTCAACATGGTCAAATAAGCAAGACTATTAATCTGAAATACAAGTAAAAAAACTGCTTTCAATGGTGGGGAAGACACACAATATTCACTCTATCAAATTAATCTTTAACTAACACTCAGGTAAAGATGTCTTTCTTTGATTTGTGGGCTCTTACGCCATCCAGTGCAGGATTCAAATTCACAAAATCCTACCTAACCAATAACTGATGTGAATTTTTTTGTTGTTTGTTTGTTGTTGTTGTTTTGAGCTTTGGTCAAAAACACACCTAGCAATTTGAGGAGGAGAAAGAGTTTAACCAATGTCATCATTTGGGTGAGCCACCACCAACATGGAAAACCCTCACCCACTGAAATTCCTCAGTTCCATCTTGGATGACTCATGTTTCCCAGATCACCTGGATACTACACACTTGAACATGATCACATGACGTGAAAAATGTAGAAATATACCTTACGGCAATGTTTGTTATTCACGTACTCCTTTTTCCAAAATAACAACTGCAGCATGACAGATTTGCTTTAATGTAGGCTAATTATTGGCAAGGGCCAATAGGGTCCAGGGGAAAAAAACAATTCTAACAACAGAATTTATATTATCAGCTCTCTCCCAAAGCTGCAATTCAGAGAACCAAAACTTTTACCTCAATCAATCAATCAATCAATCAATCAAACAACTTTATTTATCCCAAGTAGGGCAATTCTGGTCAAAACACTGAAGCAATTCCAGTCATGATGTAGGACTATATGAACCTGTCTTGCATCTCAATGTTATTCTGAGCTTTTATGCCCAGTAATGTAGTTCATAGTAGTACTAACAGGTTTGAGACAGACAATATTCGTATACCAAGAAATACTGCCAAGGATACTAAAATTTGTTAAACTGCTGCTACAAAGGGAGTCTGCCCAAGACAACAAATACTATTTTGGGGGTGGATTTTCCCTTTAATACAGCGAAATCCATCATAGCCTGAGAAAAAAAACAAAAAGATCTGTAACATTATAGGTTCAGCTATAGGTATAGCTACTTATGCAAAGAGCCATAGGAAAGTGTCCACTCTTATCAACTCCTCATGAGAACAGTGTGTTATTGGCAAATAAACCAAGTGAGAGTGTGCTAGGCAGAGAAAAAGAGAATGTGGCAGGCAACCAGAAAGAGAGAGGATTGTATTCACTGTGAGAAACATTTCTGATGTTTCCTCACACGCAGTGATATTTCTGCAGGGGCCGTCACATTTAGAAACATTGGTACGCGAAGTCCTGTGAACCCAGATCCCATATTTTACAAGGAAAGTAGGAATGGCCAAAAGACTGCTGAATACAGAAGACTAAACTTACGCTGTGTGTTACAGCAGGTCGAGACCAGAACAAATCTAGGCCTACTGACAACATGAATGGGTAGTCCAGCTCAATACTGACTTGGCATTAAGTTCTGAGAATAAAGTTGACAAAGTTGTCTTAAAGTGATTATAGTTTATGGAGAGGTTACAATATTTGAGTGTAAAACCTCATTTGACCAATAAAGTGTTAATCTGACAATTCAATACTAACCAGCTATTCAGGGCATCTCGTAAATAGCAGTTATTCTCAATGTGCCAGTGTGTTACTCCGCTGGTTTGAGGTGGTCATTCTAACTTGATCACTGTCATTTCCTTCCTGGTGACATCAGGTTACAGCCAACATTCAGGCCCAAATACTTGTAGCAAGAAGTGCTTTGTGACACACAACTGCTCTCATAGCCGCAACTAGGTCCACTTGAAATAAAAGAGCGATCTGATCTTTGCTTTACCCTAATAGGCTACACGTCACTCATGTCCAGTAAGCACGTAGGCATGAACAAAGACACAACAGTCCTCTCCACCGGGACAAATTATGCATCAACTGGAAGAACCAATGGCTTTTCACTGAAACGGCAAATGTGTACGCCATTAGAGGAATAATACATCACTCGAACTAGCTTATTCCAGGGAGCACAGAGGGCCGGTTGAAGACGATGGGGAGCGGAATTGTTCTGGCGATGACCCCAGAGTCAAATCTCTCACGTCATACAAGCAAGTGTGCAGGCCCTACTGGAATGCATCAGTCAGCAGAGTCCATAAAGGGCTCTTTTCACTGGTCTTCCACCCCACTCTTGACCTTGTGTTTGGCCGTGTGTGATGGTGGAAGCGCTGCTTGCCAGCCATTGACCATGGAACTGAACTGTGTGACGCCATCCAGGATCACTAGTCCTTCCTGACCACGACACTGAGAATGATGTGTCGTAAGGGAGTTAATGCGCAGAAACGTCACATATATACATTGAAAGGGCTTGTTATACTTTGCATTCCTGCTGAACTGTATTTGTGAATTAATTGGGAGAATCCAGTAAGTTATTGTATCTTAAACATCTGTGATGACAGCACATGATTCAAGGTCAGTTGATACCCTAACCCTCCTGATACTTGAAAATGCCAAGCATAGTATTAGCTGAATGCCAAAAGATACAAAGAAATTCAAAAAGGCTGGAAGAATAACTTGACAGGAAGATTTCAAGAGGGTTGCACTGTTTCTGTTGCAAACTTTATATAAGTCATAGCAAAGTAAGAATCTTGAATGCAACCTACATTTGACTAAATGCTTTTTACAGCCTGAAACCCCTAAGATGCAAGGATCTTGAACAACATGGGCTATGACTTGGGCAATAACAATTTTGACATTTCCTTCATGCATAGGTTTTTGCTTCACAACTAGAAAGTTCAAATTAACACACTCAAAGTTTTCCCAGAATTTGGCTACATCATAAACTTAAGTCATTGAATTTTTCTAAAAACATTTACCTGAGTTCAGCAAAGTAATGGTTTAATTTGCCTAATCTTAATCCAACCCTACATAAATAGTTGTTTCAAGTTTACTATTAAAATATGCCAATGTTGCACTTCTGTCTTTACTGTAATGCTATGCCATCTTTTATTATTTTTTCAGCAGCCCAATTTTTGGTACAGATACAAATCTCGTAGAGTTTTTGCTGCAAATTATATGAGGGGAGGCTATGACACAGTAGTACTGAAGCCCTCTGTCACTGCTAATGCCTCCCTACAGCAATAACAGCACATACTATATGTGCAAAAACTGTTCTCTCAGCACAGAGAAATTCATCCGCACTATTTTTTAATCATATATTGCTACCAGCAAGTACCTAAAGTTCATCCCACTGGCCTTTCACTCCCACAGCAGCTTCTAAGCCTCAGCTTGAGAGTATAGAGTGTATTATCATCAGGGAATTAGTGGCGAACGAGAGCTTCATTCACTAGAGAGTTGTTTGGATATCTACAGCAAACTGCACATTTATTATTGCTAGACAAACTTGAGGAACTGGAAACAACAGGCACACACTTGTCGTAATGTCTGACGTAAAAAAAATGACACATCATTTAGATATCTACAACAGGATTTTGATTAGTCAGGGTGACACTTAAAGACGTCTTTGAACACATTATGACTATTCACAATGACAATTCAAGCTGTTTGAATACACTTTGACTAATCAGAATGAGAATAAAAGATACCTCACATATAAGATATGTCTACCCAAAAGTGATCAAGATATTCATAACCTGTCTCTAGTCTCTTAAAACTTTTGCTAGTAAGAATTCCAGTCTGACATATCTCTACTTTACTGTCAAGTAGTCATAATTCCAGTTCAGTATCTACATTTGTATTCTGACTAGTCACAACTTTGTTTCAGATTTCAAAAAGTAATTTGGATATCTTAAATCATGAGAATTAAAGATACCTTTAATGAAAATATAACAGGTCAGAAAGCATAGATATCTCAAATTTGAGTTGTGACTAGTCAATAAAATGAGGAAACATTGCAAATAATCCAAAGTGAATTGTGGATAGGCTATCTCAAATTTGGAGGTTCCTTGGAAATGGAGCAGGGTCCCTATGCAAGGGTCCCTATGCAATAAACAAAGATGGAGTCTTTGTTTATTGCTATCTGCAACCTTTTAGTGTGTAAAAGTTTAATATTTCTCTTCTTTAATTTGACCTTATTTTGGAACACTTCATCACTTGAAAAAAAAAATCAACTGGGGTTTCAGTAACAGACCAGCAAAGTTTCCAAAGAAGACTGGGTCAGAGCCAAAAGTGGGTCAAAGATTAAAATGTTCCCCAAAACTACTAAGGCCAATTGTTATGCAGTGCTGTCAAAGCCTTCCAACAGGCTGAAGAAAATACCAGGGAGTTGGTGGATAGTAGCATAAAATTGGGGTAAATTGTCTCTTGATTAGCCCCAGGCAGCAAATAACCCACAAACCCGTGTTGGACTCCAAGAACAACTGGTTGGCCAGGAAGCTTGAAAACCAATGATATTAGCCATTAGCCTCTTACTATACATGGAGGTGGGATCACAGCTGACTGTGACCTACCTTCCAGGAAATATAGTTGCGTTCTAAACTACCCGTCCAACACTACCAAGTAAGCATTGTACAAGTAAGCATACTCTTTAAATCTTGGCTACTCATGAGTACAAAACAATGGAGTAATCTGACATTGTTGCTATGCGCATGTCAAAATGCTAACATTAACAATGAAGAGGCTTTAATGTTAACTCAGCTAAGTTTAGCTTCCAACTCCAGATAACCTGTAGCTTTGTACAAATTAAGATTTTCGCTAAATAGAAAGGCTTATCTGAGGCCATCGTCCTAGAAACTATAATTTAATACTCACTTATAGTTGTATGTTGCAACAATTTTGCGTTGTTTTAGTAAGTAGCTAACGTTAACGTTAACACTACTAAATAGCAAACCCTCGATTCCAACAAATACTCTCAGCCCGCTGTACATTCATGTTGTTTAACGTTAGACACCACACTATTCAACCACATAACACTCTTCCAAAGTGTCTGCAAATGTATGTTCATTAAAGAAAACTTACTTTAGACTTAATTCTTTGGAGCCGGATTTTATACGCTAACTCCTGCTAATGTTTCACCCTGTTTGTGGAGCATTTCCAGGAAATAGCCTGCGCCCAGACACAAGCCATCTGTCTTCAGCTGAATAACAATGTGGCAAATCACTTCATACTTTCAGCTAAATGCGCTACAACTACCAAATTAACAGTATAAACAAATATACATACCAGCTCATTTTGTGTGATTTTCTATTCCAGTTTCATTTGGTAGTTTTTATCTCTTCAGAGGACCTCATCCCATTCCACCAGCCAGCAGTCTAGCATAAAACAGGAAGTCGGAAGCTTAGCTGCTCCGGTTTCCTTTAAGGAAGTTGTTCGCCAGACACAGGTGTAAAATGAAAAAATTAAAGGTGAGAATAATACTTGTGGTATAATCCACAAAGCGTTTGTAGATAATTAAGGCCTATTCATAATATCATCTATTTTTGCGCGCGTGCATGTGTGTTCGGCTGCGCGCGCTTGCGAGTGTGCGTGTTGTCACCCAAGTAAACTGAAGGCCAATAATATCGTTTTCTTTATTCAAGTACTTACATAGAAATAACAAAACAATTGCATTACAACAAACTGAAGTGCCAAGTAAACAGGGGAGCACATCTCCCCATCACAAGGATATAGTAAAGTTCATTACGATATTCAGCTCATAAAAGGACCTTATTATAAGGTAATAGAAAAACATGAAATAGGCTAAAGACATCCACAACATTTTAAACAAGACCCCTTGTTTTCTTAAAAAAGCCAACAAAACAGCTGTCCCAGTGTGTGTTTCCAATTGTTTGTCTTGAATTGTTAAGTTTATCCCATTTCAACCAATGTGACTTCTATTTTCATGCATAATAAAGAAATTGAGCACCACCTCCAGAATCTTAGGGTGGCAGTTTGGAACATTTCCGTGCACATGCAAACATGAGGATAGGCTATACTGTAATGAAAAGGAAACACAACAGAAAACAGTGAGTATCGACTCCATCTTAACAGTAGTGCCACCGCAGTGACACTGTTGACCACAGAATCCCTGATGCCACCTTAGTCCATGAGATGAGATGAGTAGCCTGTCATATCTACACATTTTTCTGTAATTATTTATTGTCATGAGTAAGCCCAAACCTATTGCCTTGCCCATGGCCAACGTTACGGAGACTAAATCAAACAAGTAAACACAAACATTTGCACAAGTCTGCCTTCAGCTGTAAGCAGACTGAGGTCACATTTATGATTTGTTGCTTCTGCAGAGTTCTCATCACATATTGTTCTTGATCAGCCAACCCTGCAACCCAATTTGGCACAAAGATGGCTGCTAATGTTGGCTTAGATCCAACATGGAGCAGAGAACCACGATGAAGCAAATTCCTATTTCAGAGCATTTAGTCGTTCGCTTTTGGACAAAAGAACAGAAAAACATAAAATAAATCATACTTGGAGAAATAGAGTAGTATTAAGGGGGGATTGTTTTTTGTGTTGAGGAAGTTATTGACATATATCAATGGCATTCATACATAACCATTACACACTATGATTACTATTCTGACGAATATGGTGCAGTCTCTTTTGTCAGTCAACCACTAAAATATACTGAGTGAGCTGGGTTGAGGGCATAATATGAATTTGAAAAATCTATCTTTCATATTCCAATACAAAAATGTCACAAAGCAAAAGTGACAAACACAGTCAGATGATATAACCGATGATACATTGAGTTTGCAAAGTTGTAATTACATGGCTTCATGGAGACATGGAAATATTTTGGTGTAGCCTCCGCCTTGCTCTGCATCAGTCCTTAACACAAAGCAAGATAAACACAGTTTTCTCTCAAAGGAGACCACATTTGATACTATAATTAAAAGCATTCATTCTCACTAGCAAGTGTCAAATCAACAGCACGGAGACACAATCTCTTTCCGTAATACTGAAATGCTTTTGCTTCTATCATTTTGGGTCAAATGAATTGGAAAAGATTCAGAGTCTGTGTGACAATAAGTATCTAGCATCAGATTATTCTTCATACTGCAGTATTACATTATTGCATTTAAGGGAAACATTTTGATTTTTCCTTTTCTTCCTCATCACCTCACTCATATTCCCCTCTTGATGTTAATTGCTGTCTGCACACAGGTAGCTGCTACAGTAATGTATGGTCATAATAGGTCTATTCTCAATACAAGATTTGCCCTGGCCGTTGCCAGTGTAATGGTTAAAGCATATTTAATATAAATTTTATTATTTGTGGTGAGATATAAGAAATGTGTTGTTTCAGTCTTGTTTAATTTTCAGGAGGTTGTTGAGTTGTGATTTTCATTGCAGTTGCTGTGATGCAGAAGACTCACATCAGGGAGAGTTCACAGCATTCACATTTGTTGACGACAATGCAGTGGGTTAATGCATTTTTATGGTACAAAACTATTGATTTGCAGTTCGACGTTACTGGATGTGTGAACTCTTAAACTATCTCAGAAAGTGCAAGGAGGTCTGTTCATTTAACCATGTAGATGAGCTGAGAAAAGACTCTCTGAGGCCAAATTAATTGGAAAATAAGTGGACACTTGCCAGGAAGCTCAGCAATGAAAACTGGTTGGTACAGGAAAGGGAAAACATGGCCTTGGAAGCTCATTTCTGAATGCAGTGTTCTCAGTGGCAGTGCTTTTCTAAACCTCTCTTTTGGCCTTTGCATCTGTCAATCGATATTCTCTTTAAGTTTGATTGCCGTGCCTACTGACCAGTACAATATTTTCTGCAGTTCACAATAGCAAAACAATGTCTGTACAATTTCTCTGTCTCACGTCCAGTACACCATCCTTAACATTCGGAGAGCACGGCCAATATAAAGAAATATGTCTGTTAAACTAGATGGAGAGAGGAATGTTTTCTTAATACAGAAAAGGAAGCATATCCAGTATTAGAGCGTTGAAGTTTTAACAGTGAGGATGATAATAAAATGAAAATATGGTGCCAAGCTGACAAAATTATCATTTCTCTAATTAACACATAGACAGTGAAAAATGTAAATGATTCATGTGTAAAGATCAGCACCAATATTTTTGATATTTGGGTGCTACGTCATTCTAGCCTTGAGAGGAGTAAATACCTCATGTCGATCATGGAGATATTTAGTAGCCATTCATTCATCACCAACATTCATCACCGCCATTCACATCCAAAATCTATTTAAGTCATTGTATTTGATGAAAATGCTACGCTAATATCTGAGATGTCTCATTTTACCATACACTGAGCCATAGTATAATCTTCAAGCCTCAGCAACATTTCAGAGAATACCATTATTAGTTTTCATCAAACGAAGCTGTTGGTGTCCATTATTTTAAAGATATAAGAAAAGCCAATGGCAGTGATGAGTCTGCACAAAATATTTTTAAAAAATGACAAAATATGATCTGAGGTATTTCCTGCTATCAAGACAAAATTGACTAAGGACCCACATGTCAGAAACAGTGGCTTTGTCCATTAATCTGTTTAGTTCAAAAGATGATCCAATCATTCAGTCTGGTCAACCAGTTTCTCACGTTGAAAGTTCTTGAATCTGGATGTAAATGCACATCATTTAGGAGTCTCAAAATGTTTTTTCAAGTTTTCTATACAATGCGAGGGGGGTGTTAATTGAAAATCTGATTGCAACCGTAATGGAGATACACAAGATGTTAAAAAAACCTTTTTGTTTATTCATAAAACACATTAGTGCTTCCTTAAACCACTTACCACTTTAAAGTGTACAGAAGGTATAAAATTCTATTCTTTTCGAAATGGAAGATACACACCTTATTCAGCACTGTCTCAATGCTCTGAGGACTTGCAATGACCTATGACCACAAAATATTCTGTATTATAACTACATTACTAAAAGCTTTAAGACACATTCCGCACAAGCATTCAGTCAATTGAAAGTTTTTGTTTATGCAGACATTTGTATTTACATAGTGTGCATGTAGGCATGCACATATATGCACATTTTAATACTGAGTTATGGTGCATTTGACAATTTGAGTACAAAAGTGTAAGTTCTACTGTAGCTACCTGCATACATATTTGTATACTGTACAAAAATAACAACCCCTTAGTTTACAACTCAATCTGTCCATATTGTAAAAGATGTAAACATGGATTTAGATACTTAAACGTCTTTTGACATGTGCTGCTCACGTTTTGGTAACTTAAATTGAGTAGCTTTAGTCTTTTTTTACACTGTGTCCAGTACTATAAAGCACAGACAAAAGGCCTTATTCATCTTTTCATTTATCCCTATTCATCTTTGCTTTCATGTATTGCTGTTTTGCAACCCTGTGGCAGATATTTAAGTATTTCAGTTTTTTTTTTCACTGTGCTCTCAGCTAATTTAATTTACGGGTTGGTGGTATGTGTCCTGAATACACTGCACCTGTATGACTGCAAGCCTAAAGAAACTGAAAAAAAAAAAAAAGTTACAATATTGTTGAGCTTTTGAAAAAATGCTACCGAAATAATATCCGGTAACACCACATAAAGCCATCATATAAAAAGGCAACATAATCTCCGAAAAACAAAAACATAAAACAACAAAAATGAAAAAAAAATAAAAATAAAAAATCACACAATGTCTGTAAGTGACTGCAAATAAATAAGTATTGGCAAAGGCATTGATTGCGGCAGGCATGTTTGTTTTATAACTAAGGGTAACATGACAGGACATGGGTTTGCTCTGTGCATCCCTCAACAAACTGTGACCCATGGAACCGTAATCTAATCTAGCAAAAAATTGTGCAGATGAACCTAAATCTCTGATACACTCTGTAATATTTTGGTTGACTGATGTTTCCTCTAAATCGACGTGTGTGCTAAGCTGATATCTCTATTATGTTTGGCAAATGTCAGGCACAATAATAAGAACAAGGTTGGCTGTATTATCACAATACATTTGGCACATTCTTTTGAGAAAACAACATTCAAATAGAAAAAATACTACACTTCAACAAAAACAACAAAAAGACAGTCAAGTGCCACTAATAAGGTATCCATGACAGTACACAAATATAACCAATTGCACTTTTAAACAACCCAATAAAATTAATGCATACATCCCAGACAACTCACCCTTTACTAAGCTCCATTGTAGTTTTCGTCTATTTCAACCCCTATGATGGATTCTGGCATCCTTCCAATTTAGAAATGATCAGTAAATTTTACATAAGCATATCCGCCTCAAAACCTACAGATATGTGGTGGCCTTTTTTGGACAGAATGTGCCAAGGTGCCCCTTCTGTTTGTTGGCACTGTGTTACAGTAGCTGAGGCTCTGCGTTGCTTGAAAGAGAAGAGCATAGCACCCTTTCCTCTCCTACTTAAACTAAGGGCATCCATCTCAAAATAGAGGGAGGACAAATGAAAAGAGAGGGGCATGTAAAAGAGAGGAAAAGAGTCACCTATTTATCTCATAGTGGACGGGATCCCTTCCTCCTCAGTCTCTTTGTGGTGCAGGGTGAGGGTCCAAGTCTACGCACAGGTAGTGACGGTCATGATGTTCCCACTGTTGGCCCCCCCGCTGCCACAGGAGCTAGGGGGAGAGCTGTGGCTGCCAGCTGCCCCGCTGCCCTTGTCAGCTGGCTTCTTGTCCTTCTGTTTCAGGTGAACCTTTGCATGTCTCTTACGCTCGTCACTCCTGGCAAACTTGCGTCCACAGAACTCACAGGAGAAGGGCTTCTCGCCCGTGTGTGTGCGGATGTGCGTGGTCAGGTGGTCACTCCGGCTGAAGGAGCGCATGCATATTCGGCACTGGAAGGGTTTGTGACCTGTGTGGATGCGGAGGTGACGCGTGAGCTCGTCTGAACGCGAGAAGCGCCTGTCACA
>OMKZ01014742.1:8173-16119 GCA_900302535.1 Neoniphon sammara
TGAAATGTCTATGTGCTCATGTGCACTGGTCCCAGCTGTCAGTGCAGCGGCGGTGGCCTTTCCCAGCTAAAGCAAAAGAACTAAAACAGTAATAAATCTGTTTTCCACCCTTGGATATACTGTACGGGTCTCTTCCATGGCCTGGGTGAAATATCTGCTGGAGGGCTGTGCATTATTTCTTTATTGCATCAGTTAACAAAACCTGTCATTGTGGTTTGAAGTTTTACCTAAACATTGACTTTTAAAACCTCAAAATTAAAGATGGTTAAAGCTGCACTAAGCAAGACTTTTATATAAAAATACAGCCATCATATCAGGCTGAATCACAAAGTGGGGCTCCCATCACCACTAATTAAGACTCCATGGGCCCATATTAACACTGTGTTCATTTCAACTTGTTTAACTTGTTTAAAAGGAGCTCTGTGTTGTGAAAAAACTAACTGAACTGTCAGCCAACCCAGAATTAGTATCGTTTCAGAATCTCAGAGCACACAAAAACAGTGGTAAAAAATGTGCTTTATTGTTTATTGTAAGAATTTAATCCATACATGGGCATTTATTTACTTCTTAAGCAAATGTTGCTGCATGCACTTTTCAGGAAAATACAGAGTTTGCAGAAGATTCCTCTTCTTGTCGGCGTCCATTTTTCCCAAGTCAACACTGTGAGCTCAACGTTGTCAAAGTTTGAAAATTCCTACATACCAGTGAATGAAGATTACATCCATAGAAAGCTATTCAATGTTTTGACCTCTTGTCCTTTTGGTTTGCTTTGGTTTAAAGCATCACAGACCAGCTGGGTTGGTAAACATGAGTGTGCTCTCTGGAATTTACTCACGTCACCTGACAGGATTTCTGGATATTGAAGTTCTGACATTTCAAACAGTCATCTCTTGCTTCCATTTGGAGCCACCAACATGAGAAGTTGCTGATAAAAACAGCCATCTTTAAAAATCAAACCATGCTATCAGCCGGTCTGCCCATGACACCCTGCATAAATCCACGTTAACTTCACAACTGAAAAAACATTTTACCCACAGTCACCGTTTGCTTTTTGAAAACACACATTTACCCCAGGTCACTGAAAATATTGGGTGCACAAACCTTGTTTATATTACTAGGAACGCACATCAGTCTTTTTTGGGTTGAATCTAGGCTCGCGGTTCCTCCTGGGTCCCCTTTGGGTCCTTTCCAGACAAGGTGATAATTTTGTGCCTACCGACAGGACTAAAATGATTTAGCTCCATTACATCTGCAGCCTAAATCCCTGCCCCTGCCACAAGCTGGCTCAATACAGAAGGAGTGTTAGACTTTAATATGAGGTGTATTCCACCACGAAGGGACATTTACATTTGTCATTATGTACACTGCCACTGGCTATGTCGCCCTGTCCAGCAATGACAAGTTAATAGCCTGGTTTCCACTGCAGGGATAAACAGGACTTGCTGAGGCTCATTCATTATTAATCTTAGTCATTTAATTCTTCCCCCAAATCACCATGATTTTTTAGACCTTGTTGCCATAAGACACAATTTGTCAACAGCATTATAATTTAAAATTAAACCGTGCTGCTATGACAAGGTAATCATGATTTGGTAATTATTACCTAATCCTGCTATGACAAGCTAATGATCGCCTGTCCACAGTTTCTGAAAGTTACACAAATCAGTGCTCCTTTTTTTGTGGCCCAGTGCAAACACAGAGGCTCATTTAGCTGCTTTATACATGGAGAACAGATGAAAATTAACCATTTTGGCTGCAGTTGCTCTGGCTATTTGCAATTTGTTAATGTGCACTGTCCCTGAACTCAGCTCAAAACTCAATTCAGAACTGAAATGAACCAAACTGAAATGAACTGAACTCAACTGATCTGAACTTAACTGAACTCAGCTGAAAGTAAAATATGGTAATATAATCATTTAGCATACTAATTATGCATTTCACTCTTTTTTTAACAAACTGGGAGATAAGGGAAGGTTTCCTACACCTCTCATAAAATCTATGCTAATAAGTGGGGAAATGTACATCATTTGAATTAAAAAGGGGGATGTCACGTCGTTTTCACTGCCTGTCCCCTTGTCCCCCAATTTACCAATGTGGCAGAACCTTTGTTCACCTGATAGCATTTATTTTGTCACCTCCCAGCAGCGAGCTGGTTATCATGTAGCCCAACCTAGCTAGCATTTACCCAGCCTGTGGAAGTGACACTGAAATGACAGGGTAATAATCGTCATTTCAGCCACCATCCCGTCCTGTCTGTCACCTCCCAAACCTCAGCCTCTGCCTGAACTCAGCAGAAGATATTCACAGCAAATGTTGGGGAGGGATGATTTGCAGCCCGGCTGACAATTACTGCACTTCCTGGCAAGCGAGAGAGGCAAGCCGGTCTGGTCCAGTCCAGTCTGTAATCTAATCTAATACAGACCAGTTTATTTAATTTAATTTTTGCTCAGTTGAGTGAAGTTCAGTTTATTCTAGTGTAATCCATTCCAGGTCAGGGCAGTTCAGTTTGGTCTAGTCATGCTCAGTCACATCTAATTCAGTTTAGTGCAGTCGAGTCCAATCCGTCTAATCTAGCCAAGTCTGGTCCACTTCAATCAAGACCAGTTTAGCTCAGTTTGCTTCAGTTTAGTGCACTGAAAATCTCCATGTCCAGTGATGTATTCTGTTGTATTCTGTTGATTCTCAGCAAAAAAAAAAATAAAATAAAAAAATAGGGATCTAATCTGCCTGGTTTCAGTAAATATGGAAATAACTGGAAGTGAAAACTGTGATTAAGGTAACCATGCCAACAACACTGTAACTTCTTTGGTTGAGCATTCAGAAACAGCAGTCATAGTATGGGGGATGAGACTTTTTGTCAATAAATATGGTAGATGACAGATGGCAGATTTTGAAATTTGATAATAATATGGGAGAAAATTGGGAGGTTTGGGACTGTGAGAGAATAGTGGGAAACAATGGCTAGTTTTAGCCATACAATATGATTAGTCAGCTGCACATTCCACAGGCTGCATTGCCAACCTTTCCGGTCACTAGTTAATGATCTTTCGCTCTTTTGTTGTTGTTGATTCTGTGTATGGGTATTACATTTGCGGTGCACCTGTTTAGACAGTGAACTTGCTAATATCTGTTGCATAAATGCCATAATACTCTTAACAGTACTCTTAACATTCTTTACTGTCTTGATACAGACTTCAATGGTGCCAAAGGTACTTTGCTGTGTATTACATCACCATTACACCCTAAAGGATGATGGTTAAGAGCTCCCTCTTGGGTATAGTGTCAAGTTCAATGAAAAAGAAGAAGAAAAAAAAAGAGGTAATGACGTAAGGCGAAACGCATGAGTCAGATTTGAAAAGTGTAGTAAGCGTATGATGTGTGCATTAGCCCCCTGCGCCTCAAGGATCTTCCATGCTGTATGTATCCCGCTGTATCTTTACATTATAGGCTCCCAGCAGCAGCAGCAGCACATTCCATTTATCTGTTAGCTGTATCTGCTTTCCCGTCCCTGAGTCCCCTGACAAGTAAATCATCTCTTCTCTGGCCGTGACAGCGCAATCCTGATGACTGTCACTTTTACAGGCCGGCCTGGGCCACCCACAAACACACAGTCTCACAAACACACACATACAGGCACACAGGCATACACTGGGACAGACATGCAGGTAATCACATTTACACACACACACACACACACACTCACACACATTTTTTGTCAGAGGGGATGCTCGCCCACTCAAGGGCAGAGCGGTGACACCTCATCATGAGCCAAATGAAGCAGGAGTGGCAAGGAGAGGAGGAGGAAAAGAGGAACGATGGAGGGATGGATGGAGCGGAACGATATGGAGCAGGCGACCGGCGTCAGGCACCGGGTTTCAGGGGCATGAAATAGGCTCTGGGAACATGGAGGGAGAAAAAGATGAAGAAAAAGAGAGAGAGAGAGAGAGAGGAAGAGAGAGAAAGAAACTGACAGAAAGAGAGAGCGAGGACATTGTAATATAAGTGAGGGGACAAATAGAGCCAGAGAATGCTTGCTGCTTTTTGTAATGAGGAATCAAGAGAAGCCTATCTCTCTAAATTCACAATATATAGACAATTTCAGAAACCCTTACAATATAGTCCAGTAGAAAAAGAAACAGACATGTACATACTCACAGCAAACCATGTATTAATATATCACAATTTCAGACAGGAGGCACATTCCACAGCAGGCAGTTGACAGACAGCGACACGCAGAAGGCGGTCAAGTTCAACATCAACCCAAACAAGCACAATTTTTTCCACAAAACAATATTACAGGATGTTAAGGTTAAAATCATATTAAAGCAGCTCGGAAAACTTTTTTCAGTTGATATCATTAAGATATTTATGTCCTGTTTTCATAAAACGATGCAGGTAGCAGCTATGGATGATAACAAGTGTTGTCTCAACTTTCATTTTGCTGCTGTTTACATGGACTGTCAGCATGGGAGCAGGCCATCATATCAACATCTATTCAATACCAAAATGCTTGCTGCATCGCAATGGAAAAAATGAAATGCATACTGCATGTCCTTCAATAAATTGTGTATTGATTTACTGATCAGTTACTATGATATCACTGAACCATTTTGCCTCCTTACTTTCTAACAATTGCTATCTGAATCTGGTTATAATGTGCCATTTGTTGATTTTGCTTTAGTCATGCCAGGTTATTTCAAGCCAATAAAACACCTTTAAATTGAAAGTGAATTGGCTTGAGAGAAAAGTAGGGTAGAAAGAAAATGGAAAAGGGGATTGACTCACTTTTTATGTGCATCAGCTGGAGAAGGGTGAGAGCCTCTCTTTACAGCTGGCGTTAACATTCGTTTTCTATCATGCTTAATTAATTTGGCTGGATTACATTTACACCTCGAATGAAAATGCGCCTGGGGATTTCTCCTTCATTTGCTAAAATATAGATAGTCACGCGTGTCATTTTTTCTCGTAATATTTCTGTCCTTTAAAATTGGCTGTAAATACCTTCTCCTGCTTGTTCCCCATCCATCAGTATCTTGACAATCCATCTTTCACATTAATGTCCGAGTCGCCTGACATCTGTTTGATTTGCATGAGTAATTCTGGGTTGGACCTTTGCATTAGAGTTTAATTCCATTTATGTATCTCCGATTTGTAGATTGGGGATGCACTGCATTTACATTTTGTGGGCAAAATTCATTTTTGAGGTGGTTTGGGTGGCTGCATCTTCAATTTGACTTAGGTGCCCTTATAGCTAGACTTAATGTATTTTGTGCTGTGTACAGTAATTACAACCCAGTCAGCCAGGACTCATGTTAATTCCAGGTGGAAAGAGGGACATAGAGGGCAGGAGGAGAGACAGAGAGGTAGAGCAAGCGAAAATAGGAAATACTGACAGAAAGAAAGAGTGGTATAAAGAGCAAAAAAAAAAAAAATGACCAGGTGAGAGAGAGTGAGAGGATGTATTTGAGAAATGAAGCAGAATGGGACAAGGTCCTTGCCACCGCCTGTCCCCATCATTTGGAAGTGAGAAAGTGAAGAATAGATAGAGATAGAGTGATGGAGAGGAGGACAGAGGGCTATGTTTCGCCTCAGAGAGCCACAGATGGAGAGTGATGATAATGCAGCCGTAGACAGAGGACAGACAGAGGAGGCGAGTCCGTGAGAAAAGGAGGGAGAGAGAGAGAGAGAGAGAGAGAGACGACGGCCGAGAGAGAGAGAGAACGGTAAGTACGGTGGTAGGAAAGGTCAGTAAATGGAGGTAGAGACACAGAGGATGGCTTGCAAACAGGACAGTTCAAGGTAGAAGCAAAAATTGAGGGCCAGAAAGAAAAAGAGGGGCCAGAACGGTGAGAGCAGAATGTAGATAAAAATGATCCGAACCTAGTACCTGTCAAATAACCTTGGAGAGGAAAGTGATTGCTACTAGAGATCAAAACCATCTTCGCTAGACCCAAACCTCACGGATCTCTATAAAAGCCTGCCAAATTCCAAATGCCAAATTCAAGCCCAATTTTACAAGGCAAATGAACTAATAACAGTCTTAGGCCCCATTTACATCTGGAATTAACATGTGTCTCACATTCAGACTGTGCCTAGATGTGATTTTGGCCCTGACTGGTGTTGAAATGTACGCTGTGTCCAGACATGCTCTCCGGATGGTGATAAATCCACTCACGCCCTTTGCATTTACACCTGGCATTTGTTTTCATTCCTGCTGTCTGCATCCTGTCCTCTCTGCGATCAGAAGTCATTTTTCGTGCATATTATGCAAAGCAGGCGGTACACTCCTTCACTGTGGATGAAGTAGGTCTTGATATGGCTGTCCGAACCCGATGGGACCAGCTGTTCCTGTCGGGTCGGGTTTGGACTGGACAGAAATTGAAGTATATAAGTATATAAATGTTGGGTTTCAGATTTAAGTTTATCCTGCCTATTTGAACTTTTAATGGATATTGGATTTGTGTAATGAATAAGCTATTTTGCCTGGCATGCCATGTGTGCTAGTCCACATCAAAGTAAGTAAGTGAGTAAGTAAGTAAAATTTATTTCTATAGCACTTTTCACAGACATAGGTCACAAAGTGCTTTACAAGCATTATGCAACGACAACGACAAAAATATCTAAAAAAAATAATGGCCACAAATGGTAGAACATTGTACATATGAGGAGAAGTAAGTAGTGCTGTGTGAATTTACGGCACTGTTTGAGGCTACATATCTTTGCGCAATGAAGTGAAAACAACTTAACCAAGCAGAAACAACACATGGTAGGCAAAGTTTAATAAGACCAAGACTATTTTCACACCAACTAGTCTGTTTCACATCAACAAATCATATGATACATTTAGTTTGGTTGGCTGTCACACAATAATAAAAAAAAAAGCAGATCACTGTATGTAAATGTGACTGTGCATAAAGCCCATAAAGAGGAATGGCTTTGTTCATAATATAAAGAATATCCTTCAACATGGAACTTAACTAATATGGCATGATACCGGCATGTCATGTATTCCAAAGTGCGTGTTTTGCCATCAGAGTCCAGCAGAGCCTCCAGTCTCCTGCAGTTCTGATTTCATAATAGCATTACACCGGAGACAAATGAGGTACAGTAGGCTATAAATTCCTTTTTAACCCACAATATGCAGAATTGGAAAGGGTACTTCTCTCGCTTAAAACGAAACGCTCCAGAGTTTGCTCAGAACCGATCCGAGACCACCTCTGTCAAACGGACTCAGGTTTGACTCCCACAGTATAATGTTTTATTGAAGTGCTGGCTGGAGTGGTCAGATTCAAGTCGGCTTCAGATATTTATTTTTTCTTTGGCTTTGGTCAGAGAGGGTTCAACATTTTGTTCTGGTTGGCGGGTTGTGTCGGGTTTGGACAAAAACTTCTCAGCCAGAGACAAGGCCTGTTTCAGCCTCTGGGATGAGGGGAGGGAGGGATGACTGGTAGCAGCAAATCTTGCAGTGAAGCTGAGTGGATGGCAGATTTCAGAGTGAGTCGTGACGTTTTTACCTCCTGGGCCGTTGTGGACTCAGTGTACAGATTGGACTTTACAGCCAGTCTGACTCTGGCTGGGATCCAACCACCTCCAGATCTGATCACAATGCATGCTGTGTGTGTTTATACTTTGGACTGACATGCATTTTGTTTATCCATTTAAGATATCAAGATACAGATAGCCTTCGAATACCTGGTATTAACTGGGTCGTAGATGGATTGAATTGACACTTGTCATTAAGATGTGTCACTGGTGTATCCACTGAAGTTGGATTTCTCCTTCCCATCCCACACTAGTGAGGTTGGACAAGTCATCCTGTGACTGGAAGGTCGCATGTTTTATCCTCCATAACCCTGAGAAGAAATGTCAGTGGAGGCAGAGAGTGCGCACACACACACACACACACACACACACACACACACACAAAGGCAAGTGTTGAACCACCA
>OMKZ01014746.1:8347-33956 GCA_900302535.1 Neoniphon sammara
GTCAGGTAATGAGCCACCGGGCTGCTTTTTTCTGTCATGTCTGAACCTGTCCCACTGGTCAGTGAGATGCAGTACATGATGACATTTTAACCTCCTTCAAATTGATAATCTTTGTAGAACAGCAGCAAGACCAAGCAGACTCTTCAGGGTCAACTTGGCAGACTTTTCAATTAAAGATGATCTTTGTTGGTGTTGTTGCAGGAACCACCAAGTCTGAAGACCGTGCGTCACTGCTTAAGAAATTCAACGAGAAAGGATCTCAGTACTTCATCTTCCTGCTCAGCACCAGAGCCGGCGGCCTGGGCCTCAACCTGCAGGCCGCTGACACCGTGGTCATCTTCGACAGCGACTGGAACCCACACCAGGTCCGTCAGCCAGGAGGTCGTCCAAACTTAAAGGAGAATATGGTGTCATCTACAGTTAAAGCCCATTCAGTACTGCTCTGTCTAGTACTGCCATCAGTTTTATAATTTGATTATGGTGTCAAAATTACCTTGAAATTAACTGATGTCCCGGCTAACAAAGACGCCGTAAAATAGGAACACATGGATCTGACAGTAAAATTATTAAGGTGTCAAGTTTGTGACAAATTTCTTGGAATTGACTTCCGTTTCTAACATGCGTGATAAAACAAGATATTATAAAGGAGAGGGACACTTAGACAATCAGAACAAACAAACCCGCTGGTGTTATTCTTTAAAGGAACAGTAGCTTCATTTCTGTGTTTTTATTCCTCGTCAGGTCACTGAACAGAGTTGATCAGAATGGTAAACATGGGGATATAGACCAATAATTAGACAGTGGGACATGTAACAAGTCCGTCACTGAAGTGAAGCCTCAGATCTCTTCGAGGACATTCACACTTTTATCTGTGTAATGATCTTATGCAGCGGAACAGGCAGATCATGTATTATGTATAAGGTAAAACAACTAACAGGCAAGTGCTAACAGGCAGCATTAATTGAAACTAAAGAGAAAAAAAAAATTGTAAAAATGACTCTCAGTTTCACCAACAACCCTGATGATGGATGCAGCCATTCTCTAGGCGCCGTTTGAGACATGTATCCCTTTAGTCTTTCAAATAAAAGTTGTAGATAACAGATCAGTTTTCAGTGATTGTAATCAGCATCTCATCTGTTTTGCCCTTTTCAGTCGTAAATATTGCACATTATCACAGGGGTCAGGGAGGCACACAAGTATTTGAATTAATTCGCCCTGTTCACCATCAGTGATGCAAAAAGTTCAGCCAAGTTCAGTTTGCTCTAAAGGGCATGAATTAACATTTGGTGACTTGTTGACTCGGTTTGCAGTGTGAACAGTTAAAATGTATGAATGTTGTTGAAGTTAAAAAATAAAAAAAAACATTCCAAGAGTTATTTTATTTTATTTTATGCTAGGTGACCCCTCTATTTATTTGCCATAGACAGATTTTACTGGGTTTCTGCCCTTGACAAGCGTTGATTCGGACCCTGCTTGTTGTCGATGCTGTGTAGACTGAGGCAGCAGATGTTTTCTCCTCACATTTCTCCCTTGTCGTTCTCCGGCTGGCTGCAGGACCTCCAGGCTCAGGACCGCGCCCACCGCATCGGCCAGCAGAACGAGGTGCGCGTGCTTCGCCTCTGCACCGTCAACAGCGTGGAGGAGAAGATCCTGGCAGCCGCCAAGTACAAACTCAACGTGGACCAGAAGGTCATCCAGGCGGGCATGTTTGACCAGAAGTCCTCCAGCCACGAGCGCCGGGCTTTCCTGCAGGCCATTCTAGAGCACGAGGAGCAGAATGAGGTGAGGCGCGTTTTAGAAATTTTTGACCTTGGCAGTTTCAAGAGTAAGGTAAGTTAGTGAGTGCCTGAGAGGTATTTTTATAATCAGAGTGCAGTGACTACAGTATTTTTTTTCCATTTAGTAAATTTGTGGTTGCTGAATTCCTGTAGACCCAGGGACAGCTAGATATGATCAGTGAGTTTATTGTCCTTCAGTCGCACTATTAAATGTTTTTGCAATCTAATCCAGAGTTTTTAATTGGTTTTTGATAAAATCTCAGTACCAGCCTTGGCTGAACTGTATCAAGCTGAGTTGGTAAGGACACTAATTTGTTTGAACTGTTAAGACTGAGACGTGAAAGATAATGCACAGTACAGTAGTCAGCACAGCATGAATATTAATAAGGTTGAAGACTGTCCTTTTGTATTTTTACAATGTGAAACTTTAGGAGGAAGACGAGGTGCCTGATGATGAAACTCTCAACCAGATGATCGCCCGCAATGAAGACGAATTTGAGCTCTTCATGGTAAGAAATTGTGTTTTATAGATGTCATCAGCTGTTGAGATGCCTCATTGAAACTAAGTGACATTAGCTCTACATGTTGTTTTGAGGTTTCCAGACGGACTTTTAGCCCGTGAATTTTATACGCTGTGAGTGGATGTGGTGGATTACATTTAACTTGACTTTTTATTATGATTATTTAACATCTATGCCTGTCTGGAGGCTAACTGCCAAGCATGCAGCCTCTCTCTCCTCCAATCAGCTAATATACAGTTGGGTAAAACTAGTTGATGGGACACAGCAAGAATTACTGCCTCCTCCTTCACCGAAGTTGAACTTGGCACAAACACGAGACATGAAATTGCTACGGCACTGGAAAGGAATACATTTTTTTTGTCTTTGATGGGGTTTTGAATGGGAGTGAATTACAAGCGAATCTTTTTGTAGCGGTAATGTGGCCGCCGTTGGGCAGAATCACATGTACAGCAAGCTATATTAAAAGATGAAGCTCTAACAGCTGTTTTCCCATTTTTTTGTTTTGTTTTTTAAGCTAGATTCCCGAGAGTTATCCTCCTCTAAAAACACAACAAACTAAACTGATTTTCATTTAGTACTGGTAGAATGATTGAATGTCAGTTTGGCTTTGTAGAGTCAGCAGAAACGATTGATTTCCATCTTTCTGCGATTTGAGATATCAGAAAAAAATTTGCCTCTATTTCTAAGTTGAGGCAGCGTTCTTCTTGGCTGCTCACAGGCTGACACTTTTCTGGAGGGATGGCCTGTTAAGACGGTGCATGATGTCTCAGCTTTTTTTTTTTTTTTTTTCCTTCCTGTGGTATTTGTTGTCTTGTCTTGTCTTGTACACAATGTACATGCTCACGTTTATAATCAATGTCAGCTTCTGTTTTGTGTGGAAAATTCCCTGCAGGTTGGTTCTACCAGGCCTACAAATAAGTGAACTGAGACTTTAGTGCGCATCATACCTCATCTTTGAAGTGAAAATAATGCATAACCCCCTCTGGATGTTTTCTGTATTTGGGAAAAAACATCCTGGATAATTGAAGTGGTTCAGTATGTACTTTTTTTTTCATTCAATTATAGAATGACCAGTTCCTGATAGAGTGAGTGAATATCCTTAAATGCAAGCAGTTGAAAGCACAGTCGTGTGTACACTTCTTCATCATAAAACCTACATTGCAGAAATGAGGTGCTTTGATATTGCCTTTACTTTCAAATATGAGTGGGAGAAAAAAACATTAGCACCATCTTCATGTTTTCAGCGTGCAGAGAAAGTGGTGGCAGTGAGATTATCACTGATTACAGATTATTGGATTTACTATGGTTCTCTATCAAAAACTGATTACATTACACTAATTACAGCCATTTAATGTTACAATGAAGTGGCACTTTGAGAGCATTTTGCTCTTGTTAATTTGCTCTGTTTTCTGTCGAGACATGTCTGTTAGGTCGGGATGTAACACAGAGCAGTGGGAGATCAGTCAGGGAGAGAAAAGCAGTTTGATTTGATTGCAGGGGTGTGAAAATGTGATGTTTTTTCCCTCTGATATTTTTGTTCATGCCTGCTGGTTCAGCATGAAGTCATTATCAAAGATGCACTGTTTTCCAGGAAGCAGAAGTAATAGGATTTTGATATAAAAATGCCCCCAAAAATGTGAATGCTTCTGGCATTAAATAGATGAATATTCTTACGTGGAAAATTAGCAATTAAATTAACAAGCTGAAAAAGTCCTTCTACATTTGATTGTGACTTGAATATAAGCTGATTGGGGTTTCTTATAAGCCAAACTACTGGCGCAGTCTAACTTAATAAACTCATAACTCTGAATCTTTTACCTACTTTACCATCTGCCAGTCGACCTGATTGCTTTTCTCTCCTCTGTAGCGCATGGACATGGACCGCCGACGCGAGGACGCAAGGAACCCAAAGCGTAAGCCGCGTCTGATGGAGGAGGACGAGCTGCCTTCTTGGATCATCAAAGACGACGCCGAGGTGGAGCGGCTCACGTACGAGGAGGAGGAGGAGAAGATGTTCGGCCGTGGCTCGCGCTGCCGCCGGGACGTCGACTACAGCGACGCTCTGACCGAGAAGCAGTGGCTGCGGGTAAAGTCAGGCTGCGCTTTGTTCTCCTTTGAAGGGGCTGCACACTAACGGTCACTTAAAAGGGACAGTTCACCCAAAATACAACAAAACAAACAAACAAACAAACAAACAAACAAGAGCAATGTATTCATACCTACCCGTGGTGCAATCTATCCTATCCAATTTCTGTGTGATTTGGTAAGGTTTCCAGTCTGCCGCCATCTTCACAATATCGACAGGACCTGGGGAAGTCCCTGAACCATAGTTTGGGCCCCATACCAAGTGCCATAACAAAAGAACCATAATGGCTAGAGACGTGGAACCAAATCCTGTAGGGGGAGGGGGTATTCTGGGAGCACTGAGCTGATTTTAAAGTGGTCTGAAGCTCCTAGGACCTCAGGAAGCCTCTGAAGGGCTGAAGAGAGCTGAGGAGGCCAAAGAGCTCTTGTAGGAACCCTCCACAGGAGCAGCAGTAGTGGTAAAACCTGATGAAACAGTTGTATAAGTGTAATAAAAGATGTAGTGGTAATAACAGTAATATTACTAGTAATAGTAGTTGTAGCACGTGTAATAGTAATAATAATAGTGGTAATAAAAGTATTAATAGTTGTTTACAGTGTATAAAAAGACAAAAGATGCTTTATTGTGATTGTAGCTTGTACAATGCTGCTGTTTAAGGTTTTTACATTTAGTTTTTTGACAATTTGAGCTCCACAAATGAATACATCCATCCAGCCCCATTGTATTGGATTGAAGGGAGACAGGGAAGATCATGGCAGACTGGAAATCTCACAAAATGACACACAAATCCTCTGGATGGATAGATTGCTCCAGGGATAAGTGGGAAAATATCTAAACTGTCCCTTGAAGTGCTTCTTGACATTTAATCTGCTTCTGGGAAATGAAAGAGCTACAAACACGATGATAAAAAAGTAAACTGCTCTAAAACTGTGAAATTGGCTCACAACCTAATCTAATATGTATCATCTAATATGTAGTCTCTCAACTGGAATCTGTGTAGGAGTGTTGTGGTTTATGGGCCTTGTTAGTGCTGGAAGAGAAGCATACCTGCTCCGACCAACACATAACCGTTTGCAGCATTGATGTTTATTAGCCAATCATTAACAGCTCCATTTTATCTTTATCAAGCAATTCATGCAGCTCCTCATTAGATTCCTCAAATCAAATTATTTTTTAATATTTATTTTCAAATCCAAAGCTCCACAACCCACACTGCCCAAAGAAATGCTAAAAAGATGGTGCACTCTCAACTCAAAATATTATATCACTTCTTCACTCTAAATCACAGCAGCACTGCAGCCAATTATATTAAATTAGTTTAATAAATATACTGATTTGATTTGCATGAATTCGATTTATGACTTTGTTGAGTTTGCTGCGCCGCTAGACTCGTATACCTCAGGCTCCACCACATGGTCCCACATTTTTAAATTGAAGGATCACCCCTCTTTGTTTTCTTTGGTCTGAATCATAGTGGAAAAGTTGGCTCTGTTGAGTTTTGTGTATTTTGTTTATGGTCACCCTGCTAAATTACAAGCAAGCCAGGGCTTGTAAACAAAAGTCACAAGTCGCTCTTTGAGTGGTTTTGGTAGTTTTGGTGATCTGTCATGATGCCAGATGAGGGATTTTTGCAGTGAGGAAGTCAGAACAGGTCTGAGTCCTTTCCCTGTAACTTTAAGCATGGTGGACCTGTCTGTGCTCTAATTTATCATCTCTGGTGTTTATACCTGTTAGAAACACATGAAGAAGCTGCTGAATAGGAGCTCAGTTGAGACTGTGGTTTGCCCTCACTTTATTTTGTTATAATAGGGTTTCCAAGTTGAAAAGCTTCTGGCTGCTGTCTCCTTATAGTGGAAAACAAATAAATTAGTTGCATACTCATCCATTAACTGACAGTATTCTTTAGTCTGCACCTCGCTTGGTGTGAGTCCTTCTCAACACTTTGGTGCCGTCTTCTTATACCCATAAAACCTTGCATTTTAGGGTTGTTTCCTGTAGTTAATTCTGATTCAGACCTTGGGCTGGATGTTAGCAAGGACCTCATGATACAACATGTCATGATACACAGGTTATGATATGATTTCTATCACGATGCGTTGCACAACTCATGACAGAAAATGTATAAACAGAGCTTAGAATAGAATCTACTGGATAACACCTGAGCAGACTCATAAAATTCATTAAGACTCATAAAATATACAACACACTGTATGATAAATTGGGTGACGAACTGACTCAAAACAATTTAATTCAAAATCCCTATTCAAATTTATTAAAATGGAATTATCATATCAAATGCACTTAAAATATCAATGCAAGGGTCTCAAGAATCAGTACAATATTACAAAAAATAACATTGTGATACTCAGCTGTATCAGTTTTTTTTTTTCCACAGCTGTATTTTAATGAAGTGCACCACAGTTTGCTTTGAGAAGGTCTAAAACTCCGATTTTCATGTGGCGTCAGTGCGGTTATTGAGAGCCGCCACAGCTCAAATGACATTGTTCTCACCTGCCCAAATGAACCAAACTAAATGAGTAAGCACTCTTTACTTGAAATAAACCACTTCAAAAACACCCGCGGAGTAAACGCGCCTCAGGCTTAAAGCCATGGCTGATCTAGTGAAAGTAATTGCCCTAGATGTGGGGCATCACCGCAGCATAGCTTTGTGGGATATGGAAATCCCTCGGCTGGTGGCACAAGGTCACCCACTCCAAATTTGTTGTGACACACTCCGCTGGGGAAACGTCTCAGGCCCGGCAGCTCCGAGTTACTCACTGCTGCAGCAAGTGTCTCAGGAAGGACGAGAATAGACGGAGAAACTTTGAGGCTGAGGTGAAAGTGTGTCAGAAGTGCTGCTGGTAATGCACAGGAGGGCTAATTAAGAGATAGTCTGGGTCTGGAAAATTGCACAGGGACCCGTCGGCCGGCCCCTTGTGATAAGAAAAAACCCCGTAACAAGACAGCATGTGTGTGAAGTTAATGTCTCGCTTGTCTTGCTATGAATGTGAAAATCACCATCAGCCAATTTTGCTGCTTTTGAAAAGTATTTAAGTAGTGCCATATTTTTCTTTAACCAGTGATCATTAGAATAGCAGGCTATCACAGCAGGCTTGGTGAAACTGCCATCACAAAAGAAAACTCCCGTATGGCTGGGCAATATGGAAAAAAAATCACATATCACAGTATGTTTGACCTAATAAATGGATTGGGTCAAAGATATTTGCACATGAGAGATTTTTGATGAACAGTCATTAGTTCTGATGACCCAGCAGGTCAAATAACAGAACAGCTACAACAGTCTAATAAGATCACAACATTTCATCTCTTTACTATAATGCAGGCTTTAAAACCAGGAAAAGACATGTATGCCATATCACAATATTACGATATCGAAAATCCCATATTATATCTAGTCTCGTGTTATGATATTGATATGAAATGTTGATCTATCACCCAGCTGTAAAATTGGCATGCGTACAACACTTGGTACATATTAAATTTTTTTTTTAATTTGGAGAAAAAATGGTGTTGAGTCAGATGATGTCATCAGAATCAGAGTCATCATCTGTACCCACTGATAGACCGGTTCCCCTCTGACAGGCAGCAGACAGGCTTTGGCCTTCTCAGTCCTTTTCTCCAGATTTTCACTCACTCTGTCTCTGTTCGCTCCATTACTCTGTCAGTTTTGTCATTCAATCTGTACTGACTGTCAGAGCTTCTGTGGTGTAACAGCTGTGACTGGGATCTGAGAGACCGAGCCAGCTGTGAAAGATGTTATTGAATGATTTTAAACGCCAGATAACCAGGTGAAAATGGTCTGGGCCGTTTTATAGCTGAGCAAAACAAATTTGACTGTCAGAATCGTGGATATTTATTTCTCTACTCTTAGGTCTCTTAGATCTGTCCTGCTCTCTCCATGTCTCATTCTGCGATAACTACCCTGAAATGTTTGTGAATGTGGCTGTAGTTTATGCTGCGTTCACATCATGTGGGGATATTCGTTGGAGCAGCTTGATGGCTTCATCAGTCACCAAGATTTTAGCGTTCCTAACAGTGAGTCACTTTGATAAAATTGAGCTTTAAGGGCTGCATTTTCTACAGTAATACATACAGTAATTTTCTACAGTGATACATTCCAGCAGGGCTGCTTGGGCTTTAGTTCCACATGGAGGGTGTTTACTAAGGAGCGCGCTAAACATTTACCGTGCGCTAATCCAGTTGAGTCCAGTTGATAGGCCTCTCTGCCTAGAGAGGGCTTCAGACCTCACACTTTCATGATGTTCTCTGCGCCTAATGATGACAGTAAAAACATTTTAATGAAAAATTTGTTTACCATTCCTTTAACTGTTCATCATTTCAAACAGAGATTCCCTTGGAATGGGTTTGCAGTGGCATCAACTTGACCTAGCTTCGTTTCAGCTGTACTCACTAAGATTTAACTGGTCACCAAAACGACATGACACTGGACCCCTTCGCTATAATTGGTCCGTGGGTTTTTGTAACCTCTTTGACCCCTGTTGTGTTTATACATCTGGTTGATTCATCCAAGCTATCTGATTGGTCAAATATGCATTCCAGCCGTGCTTATAAATCCCAAAACACAGCAAGCTATGCTTCATTGTTTACTATGTCAGGCCTTGTGGTTAACAGAGCAAGAGATGTTCCTTTTTTTTATCCTAATATTTGCCCTTATGTATTTATTGTGCTTTGAAGAAAACTTTGCAGTCAGTACACAGCTGTTGGTAAACATTGTATAAAATCCATAATACCCCCGAGGATCACATAGGCACTTTGATGCTGCCTCTCTATTCTTATCCGAGGTTTAGACTGAAAACGCCAGCTGCTCAGTTGGTTTCAGTCATCTGTGATCTGACGTTGAAGCACTGAGCTACTTTTCTCTCCTGCTGAAGCCTTCATGATGCAGAGCGAGCATTGTTTTTAATTCAGCTCCATTAAATTACAATAGGACTTGTTCTATCAGATGTTACTCGTCTCACTTTTGTGAGATAGGAGAGGACAGGATGAGAGTCAGGAAATATTTTCCGTGCCATAGTCGGAGTATTTAACCTCTTGGTCACACCACAAAGTATTGGGAATTTCCAACTTCCAGCATAACACAAGTACAAAGTAGATATGTCTGAAAATATACACACCACATGCACATAGTTGGGGTTTTTAGAAATGGGACCCTTTGTATTGTATGTAGTATTGTCAGTTAATAGTTACGTATAATATGGGCAAAAATATTCCACAGAAACAAAGGAAAGGGGGAATAAACCTCTTTCTTTTTTTTGTTAAGCAAAGTTTTAGCTATAGATTTGCTGTGTTGTAATGAGAAATTTAGTAAATGAGCCAATCTGTTTATTACCAACTGACAGTGGGATGACTGGACCAAGTGTAATAATTAAAATGCACCTTGATAGTCTCTCCATGATTGATCATCTTCAAGGCCCATTGAAACTAAAACATTCAAAGACAAGTCCAGCTTAAAGAACTTTGTTATTGTCAAACTTAGTGTTTCTTCCCTCTGGGCCTGTTCTGCTCCAGGCCATCGAGGATGGCAACCTGGAGGAGATGGAGGAGGAGATCCGTCTGAAAAAGCGCAAACGCAAGAGGCGTCAGGACAAGGACTCGAGCAGAGAGGAGGGAGGCCCCAAGGCCAAGAAGAGGCGAGGACGTCCGCCTGCTGAGAAACTCTCCCCCAACCCGCCCAAGCTCACCAAGCAAATGAACACCATCGTGGACACTGTCGTCAATTACAGAGACGGGTAAGGAGCGTTACATCCCTACAGGGTCAGGGTTTGTTGAAATGTGCTGTAGCTGTGGGTTAGACTGCACGATGTTGTGCTAATGAAGCTTCCCGTGATTCTGAACTGGAAAGATTTTACTTTCTGTAGGAGGAGTATTATACCACAGGGGAATAATTTGTTTCTGAAGAAGCTGCAGATTGTTCTCCTTTATTCTGCCTAATAGAGACACTTTGACTTGACTTTACTGGCCTTTACTTACTCTGAGTACTTTGCATGCCACGGCTAACTAGAATCTCTCTTGAGACTGGAAAAAAGTGACATCAGGGTCGGTTTCAGCTGTAAAATAACTAAAATCTAAAGTTACTTTTCTGAGGAAGATAGGTGAAATGTGTGACATTTTATCATCCCAGGCAGTAATTGACAAAATAATTGGCATTGACAATCAAGACTCATTTTTATACATTTTTAGGGAGTCACACTTTTCATGTAAATTCATGTATTATGTAATTGGTAAGATAAGTGAATAAACAAATCAATTTTAGTGAGGATGCAGTGGTTTTAGATAATGAAGAGAAATCATGGTTTCACAGTTTTATGATTATTATGTAGTAATTTATTTTATAACATTAAGCATGGGGAAAGCAAATGAGTATTAGATTTTAATATATTATTTTTTCCACAATTCTTTTGGTTGTGCAAAGAAAACATGCAAACTAGACTGAAAATATAGTGGGGATAAAAGCGTGTAGCCGCCTTTTAGACTTCGCAGAAGCTGCTCTGCAGCAAAGAGCTGAAACTCTTTCAAAATGTAAAAGTTGATACCTGATATGAGAGTTATGATGCAGCTTTGCAAAAATGCAGTTGTCACTTTCTTGTTCACAGTGATGGATTACTTATACTGACAAATAAGAGGTCTTGAGTTGTTTTCTATGCTGTTTAGAATTGAATGGGAATGAAAACTGGTTTAAACCACTTTTAATTGTGGCAAAACAGAATTGATGTGAAAGGGATGGAAAATGTACAAAATGACCAAAAAAAAAAAAAAAAATCAAACCTCATTAGTCCTGCCATTTTAATTTAACATCAGTCTTCTTCAAAACCCTCCTGGTCATTTTCAAGGTATCCAAAATGCTCCCACACTGCTGCACTCCGCTTTTTAATGGATTTCAGGCAGGGAAGTCATCTCCTGTCTGCTACCTAATGTTGCACCCACACAAACACTTAAACAATGTGATTCACTTTCATGAGAAGCTTTGACAGGCACAGTGTTGTGCCATTGCAAGTCTGCATTCAATTAGCAATAAAATCATGCACATAAATGCCTCCAGTTAAAAAACCCTGGCATTTTAAAGTGTGGTTAATGGTGACACTGGTTAATCGGTGTCAATCGGTAATTGGTATCAACGTCACAAATGCAGTACATTTGTCAAATATGAGGAAATTAATGTAAGATGTCTGCGATGACTTTAACAGTTGTACATGTATGATAACCAAAATAAGAAAACGAGTCTATTCTGTGCCTGTACATAAACCAGTTTGTGGTGTGTGCAGACTACGACATTTCATGCGCTCACCAAACTAGATCTTGGCCAGAACACACACAATATTTTCACAGCCAAGAGTCACAAGCCGAAAGGGTTGAAAATAATTATTATGGAACTTGCAATATAATGATCATGACACCGAGTGGCAGCCTATTGCCACAGACATTTTTCACCAAATTGTCCTCATCCGCTGTCATGCCTTCCCTTCTGCCAAATGGCAGGATTGAGGCTCCGTGTTTTGATTAGCCAGTGGAAAGTGCAATTTTTACTTTTCTCCCTGGTCCACTGACCTGAAGTGCAGGATGAAAATGACTGTGGTTAATGGAAGTGACCTCATGTCTAAGACACATGTCACAATGTCATCAACCCCCCATTGTGTTTTCTGCCCAAACATCCCAAAAATAGGTTGTTCTTGTGTGAATTTGTGTCTGTGAATGTACGCTTGGTTTGGCGTTGAGGTGTTTCTCTCTCTTTTTTTTCCCTTTTTTTTTTTTGAGCATGTGTCTATGCGTGTCTATAATAGATACTTGTGCATGGAAGAGAATGTGCATTTGTCTTCTTACTGCTCAAATATGCACTGGCTGTCTACTATGACGGAGCTCTTCCAGGAAATTTACTACCTGCCTTTCCAGAAGTCAAATTCTTTCCTCTCCCCGTTGATGGTTGTTCTTCCCAGAGCATCTCAATCATAATGCTGGCACTCCTTTCGCTAAGCAGGCTGGGACAGATCTGGGATTTTCCATCTAGGACTCTTGAAATCCTGAGATGTGGTAGCTTTCCCCCACAACAGGGACTATAGGTAGAGAACACAGAGAGAAAAATCTGAATGCGAGAAAAAAATCCTGTTTTGACTTAGAGCTATCGAGAGTCTGATGAGCCCCAATCTCCTGACTGGAGCCAGGCAATAATCTGGGCCCTTTGGCCTCTTAAACAGAATTAAAGGGGCAATTGTTTACAAATCTCTAATAATCAAATCTGGCAATTGAGATGGCTGTGTTTTCAGATGTGTCACGCACAGACCTGATTGTTTTGAAATCACCAATTGTTCTGCTGTTTTGCCAGCGCAGACCATTAGAAGAAACGCCTCTCCCTCTAATCCTTCATGACCACATTTCCATTCATCTCAGTGTCTCTGTCAGAAGCCACCAATTGGATCTGCTCCCAAAGGTCCCCGTTGCTATGACAACGGGTTGAGAGGCATCACACTCCATACATCAAAACGTGAAAACCCATTTTCTTCGTACACATCAACCTGCGTGGTTTCAGCAGTTTGCGAAGTGGATCCAAGCGTGCGGCACTCTCAGAATTTGGAGAGACGCTGCGCTGGGCTGACTGTACGATTTCCAATTTATCTAATATCAGCAGCTTTGGAATCAATTTCCAACCTTAGATGGTACTGTCCGTTGGTCAAACTATCCCAGAAGCCCTCTGCAAACCCTATTTCTCTGACATTTTCTGTAGCTGGAGTTTCAGATAGACAACAGCACATAGAAGCTAATGGTTACAGAGAAAGTTATCTAAAATAGCCAGTATCATTAGCTTGTGCTAGTGATACTGGTTGTTTTACTAGCTAGGTTCTTATGGGTTCTCAGATCACGGTTTTGTTGAAGTTATGGTAAGATTACTTCATTTTTATGTCATGTTGCACATTACAACTTTGTGGGAAATGTAAGTGGAGGCTGTTTTTTGTTAATGCTGCTGTTATATTCACTATGTACTTTGAACCCTTTAAGGACTGCAGGTAAGACCTGCCTTGCCGCTCGTCTGCGTCTCTTGCCCCCGAATTTCACCTTTAAAGCAGCTTCGTAACCCTCACCCTCACCATAACCATTAGCCTGGGAGGCAGTGCCGCCTGACAGTCGACAGTGGGGGCAAAAAACGCAGAAAGCGTGTTTTTCTGCTTTGTGCAGTCTTACACACAGAAGTACATGTCCCACATACACACAGTGAGGCTTGATGGGAAGCGCCACACCTTTTGTTTCAAAGGGAAAAGTACATCTCTCCACCTGAAAGTTCTGATAGGAAAGAATTGTTATTCCTGCCGTACCAGCAACGCCCTCATCCCAAGAGAATTAAAGGTAGGAAAGTGAATGAGGAGCATCCGTTCTTCTGTTTATCCGAGGAAGGGGAACTGAACATGCATGCCCCATCTCTGCACAGCCCTGCTTCACATTAGCTTAGTTGTACATTCATACCTGGGAGCTTCCTGGTCTAACCACAGTTTTACTTTTTGGCCACCGAAGAACTCCACTGGGGCAAGTGAGGGTTAAGAGCACCTTGACTTAATTCTTGAAGGAGGAGAGAACATTTCTCATTCATTTTACCTGCACAGTTTTTCCCAGGTGGATTTGAACGGGCATCCATCCTGTTATAAGTCTGCATCTCTTAAGCTCAAGGTTAGGTTGGTAGAAAGTTATACAGTCTCAGCAGTGAGGCAAAGAATGAAAAGAGGGTGCTTTAATTACCTCCATCTGGCCTACCAAATGAATTCAAATTTGCTAAAGATTGGAGGTTATGCTAATAGTGTCTCACCTCAAACACTATTAAGTCCAGCTTGGCAAAAACTTAGTGAAGCAAATGTACATATTTTGATACAAGTACTTTGGGATTTTAGAAAACTTGACACAAGAAAACCTTTCTGGGACAGAGCAATGCAGATGAACAGCAGTTGGTAGTGGAGCAAAATCACTGACACGAGGTAGTGCTGAGCCATGCAATCACGCTTGAGTTTACAAGAATGACATGATTAATCTGGATGCTCATTTATCCCCACTAACTCTCCTGTTTCTTATTTTCTGTGGGGAAATTAGAGAAACAGTCAAAGGCCCGTTGGGTCTTTAATCTCTTTTTCAGGAGCATGGTAACTCAGAGATAGCTTGATCACTCAGATCTTCGTTAACTTGGACTCCTTTTGCCGACTGCTCAATGCAGACAGTCTCAAAGGAATTAAGATTAAAAGATAAAAACCTTTAATCCAAGTAAAGATGCATTGAAAACAAAATGCTGGAAATGAGGTCTGACCATAAGGTACTTTAAGACTGATTAATTTAAAGACTTGAAGACTTCTTTAAGTCATTGCACAGTTCAGGTTTGACAACATATTAAAAATGACTCGGCCTACTTTACAAATAAAATCTTAATTTGTCAAAATATGTTAGGCACACTAAAATGGGGGTACCATGTACAAAAGGGTTTTTAGTCCTTAAATTGGGTTGGGTAAACATGGCTTGAAATACCCTCAAATTATCTGTATTTATCTCATAATTATTTGTCATTTCATGTCAAAAGTTTTTGGAGTATGGGACTAGTAGATAAGCAAATAATCAGCCAGAAAATGGATGGAGCCAATTCAGCTCTCAGAGATTGTACCATTTTAGAATTTACCCTATTATGGCTTTTTGTATTTGTTTATCATTCAGCTCTACTCTTGCTTGTTGAGAGCTTGTTGTTGCTGCTGCATTATCAAACAGTATTGATAACTATTGCAAGTCCTGACATTTTCTATTTGTTTACCTCTCCAACAGCTCACCTGGACATTAGCATAAACACTTAATTATTAATAATGCTGCTTTTTCCAACTTGATAAAAAACATAAAGCCATATTTCAAGATGCTAAATTCAAGTAAACACACCAAGGAAACCTGCAGTTTCAGTCAAATGACGTGACTGTCCAAATCAGGTTTTATAAGCTAAGTCTTTGGTCATGACTTAGTGATGACAGATGAAGAGGCACATTTTAAGTTTGAAACATGACACACAGTAGTTGTCTCCTATGATCAAAGATCAGGTAAGTATGGATTGGGATTGGGATCCATCTGTCTGTTCGTCCATCTTTCCATCATGTGTGATTTCTTAGCCTCTGCTGGCCTGTTTGGGATGAAACTTGGTGGAATGATGGATTTTGACACCTGGGTGTGGCATTTTGAGTATAAACCTGATTGTCCCACCACAGCGCCACCACCAGGCCAACAGGGCCCTGAGATCCAAGCTCAGTACCTCAGACCTCTTGTTATGATTTAGTTTTTTATTTTCTCTCTGTTGTATCCTGTGACTATTTGCTGCTACAGTGGCCCAATATCTCCATTGGAATCATTAAAGTTTCATCTTATCTTATATGCAGTGAATTGGGAAAATCCTTTCTTGTGCTATACAGAAGCAGTCACTTTGAAGGTTGCTGACATGCTTTCTGTTTCTACTCATATTCTCTGCTCAGGGAGGAAAAAGCAAAGTTTCACTGCTTTTATTCTTTGCCATCATCTTTGAAACTAGTTAAGTCCAAGAGGCAGTTATCTAGCTGATCAAAACACTTCGGATTTTTTACAGAAATACTATTCCAATTCTGTGATATTGATGGAGATTTGTGTTGTGATCATCAACAGGTCAGGGCGACAGCTCAGTGAGGTCTTTGTCCAGTTGCCATCCAGGAAGGAGCTTCCAGAATATTATGAGCTGATCAGAAAACCTGTGGACTTCAAGAAGATCAAGGTACGTTGACAGTGATGATCCAGTGACTGATGATGAACTAATGATGAACAGGATGGTGATGATGACGATAGTGAAGACGTGTGATTAATCTGCCGTGGTACATTGTTAGTAATCAAACTGATAAGGAATATGCAGCAAACACTCTGAAGGTATAATAAAGTGATGGTACTTATAAGTAGTCGTAAGAAAAAGTTTTTGATGCTTTTGAGTTCCTGTAATAAATGGTCTGTTTTTGCAACTGGATGTTGAGAACTTTATGTAAATAATTTAAAATAACATCATTAATTAAACCCTCCACAGACCAATTATACATCCTCTGTATGGCTAAGTCCGCAGTTTCTGGACATAAAGACTGATGAGGCTATAATTATTAAAGCGGATATAGTAAAGTAAAACTGATTATTTCCATTTTCAGAGAAAAGCTAAAACAAATTCAGCCATTGCAGATGAGTGCAAACTAAACCACAGAGTCTCAAGCTGTCAGTCAGGCTGTATCTCTGATGGTGTGATAAAATATAAAACCCAAAGAGTGTGCAGGTAATGAGGTGCACAATGACTCTAGTGTTCCTGAAAATCTTTTTTTTTTTTTCTTATTGTCAGTATATGTCAGTGCCTGATCTTCTATTAGTCAGCAGTGAGGCTATTACATATTACATATTCATTTTGAGTTCTATGTTGAAGAAATCTTCTGTTTTCAACTAAATTTGGTCATCTCGGAGCCATTTCAGCCCAGTTTCCTGGTAAGCTTGAATGAACATGAAGCCTGTAGAGTAGCTTTAAACAGATGAAACAGTCAAAATCCTGTGCACAGCCAACACACATAAACATTTTGCAGCTACAGAGCACTGCAGATTCCCTGACCAGTGGCCTGTCACAGTGTCGAGTGGCACCAGTCAGACTTCAGGCTGGCTGCTGGTATAATGAAATAGGTTGAAGTGTGCTGTAGCCAAGAGGTTTTTCTCTCAAGCTCTTTTTTCCATTCTTACAGTCTAACTAAGCTAATGATTATTTAGGATTTGAGATTATGTGCATGCACTTTGCAGCAATTGGAACTGTACTCGGGGGAGGAAGGGGAACAAAATTGGAGTCTCTAGTTTGATATTACTTGAAGGCTCTGGGTTTGTGGAGAAAGCGAAAATAATGAGTGTGACTCAGCCTCGTTTTTGTGTCAACAGGAACGTGTCAGAAACCACAAGTACAGGAGTGTGGGAGACCTGGAGAAGGATGTGATGCTGCTCTGTCACAACGCTCAGACCTTTAACCTGGAGGGATCCCAGGTGAGAAACACCTGTTGGGCTTCTCGCATCTTCTTCATCTCTCAGTTTCCTGTTTTCTTATTCCAGGTGTGTCAGACCCTGTGCCATGGGGGGCTGAGAGTCTGCAGGTTTTTATTCCAACCCGACATTACACCAGGTGATTTCACTGACTGGTTTCTTCTTTGTGGCTGAAGGCGTGTTAATCAGTGAAATCACCGATTGGTTGGGATGAAAACTTGCAAATATTTCAGCCCTCCGCGGTACATGATGTGACTCACATGTTCTGCTCATTTTCTTGACATTTCTGTCACATTCTATTTTCTGCGGGCTCTTTCGCCTCTTTTGTTTTTATTGTCCATTTTCCTTCACTGTCCTTTATTTTCCTCTTGAAACTCTGCCAGGCATCTTTGCATATTTGGGGCTTCAAATAGCCGCAAGAAGTAACTGATCCAGAAAATTTTAAATTCAAGCCAGATCACTCTCATGAGTTTATCACACTGCAGATTGTGGGCATTGCTGTCTTGCATTATTTACACCAAGTGGAGCAACGTGACATATAATGCAGACAGTGTGCTGCTTTGCTGAAAAACAATATTATGTAGCTTAGCACATAAAGCCTGTACACCTGTATTGTCCTGTCATGTGTGATGTCACTCTCTGTCCTGTTTACTCTGTCTTTTAATCCCGTGCAGCACTTTGCCCAAGACAGTTTTCTCCATGTGGACATTATAGTTTATCTTTCTCTTCTTACACGAGAACAGTATTTATCATTTGTAAGAGACGTGAACTTCACTAACAACAGTCCCTATCCAATTTTACTGATACAGTGTAGATGAGCACATGTTCAGCCATTTATCATTCAACATGGTTTCAGGATGCTGAAATAAATGTAAGAATGTTCATGGATGATATCTGAGTCATTACTCAAAGCAAGCTGCATGGCAGTGATAACCAGTTTTGCGTGTGAGCGAATGTGTTCCTCCGTGAGTGCAGTCAGCAGAGACACAATGATGAGTATTGAGTTCTGCCTCCATCCGTTTCTTTTCTTCAGTGCCAGTGGAGCTCGCTGAATCTGTTGGGAAGTAGAGCAGAAACACCTTTCCATGCAATAAAACAGCACGGCCTCCTGATAGATATTTGCTCTGTAAATGCGTTCACGTCCTCGAAAACAGAGGGAGGTTTGGCTTCATCGACTCAGCCAATACTGCCAACGCCGCATCATCGCCATTGTTGTTTACATTTCACGTCTTGCTTTCATCGCTCCATTGCATCACTTTCCAAAACTGTGATTGGACTGTCGTACTCCAGGCGTTTCTCGCAGTGTGATCGGCTCATCATACTCGTCTAGTTAATGAGGTTTTGGAAATCCTGCAACGTGACCAGCAAAACAACACACAATCTATTTATGTTTATCAGCCGGGCTGGGCTGTGAGGCTTTATACAAAAAGGACAAGAGAGGCAAAAGATCTAGGTTTTCCGGATGGAGCGTTCACTTACTGCTGATTGAGTGTTGACTTGTTGCTGTCCAGCCTGGGACCTTTGCTGAATGTTTTCCCCCACCCTCTCCGAATCTTTTCTGTCTCTCTTCATCAGTTTGACTATGAAATGTAAAACATGCTTAAAAAAAAGTCTGAATTATCACTTAATGTGTGCAGACTAGACACCAAAATTTCATTTTGATACGCAGGGCCAATCTACTCAGTCTAGAGGGCGCCCTTTGCTGCGTGTCGTCCCCTCTCTCCCCCGTCCTTCCTGTCTGTCTCCACTGACGCTGTCAAAGCAGAAATGCCTAAAAAATAATCTTAAAAAAAGATGTATTTTTACAGAGAAACCTTTAAGTGCAGCTTTAGGTTCTCATACTCTTTTGTACTCCTTCTCTTTTCTACCCTTAGCTACCTTTTATCGCTCCTATTGCCCAAGCTCTTTTCTCCTTTTTCCCCCCCAATCTGCTGTACCTCACTCCAAGCTGTTGTGGGAGCCTTTTGTGCCATCCTGCCTGTCTCATTTCTCTTTCAGATATATGAAGACTCCATTGTGCTTCAGTCTGTATTCAAGAGCGCCAGGCAGAAAATTGCTAAGGAGGAGGACAGCGACGACGACAGCGATGATGACGACGACGACGAGGAGTCAGAGGCTGAGGGTAAGACATTCAACCTCTGGGGCACGCACACACACACACTCACACACACACACACACACACGTGGTATCTCCTTTCAATTCTCCACTGATTGCTTTTCAAGGTTGAGATTCTCTTTGCCACCATCATCAGTGTGGTTTGCAGTTGCTGTCAGTCAAACTGCGCAGCACAGTGGGAAATATGATCTTAACACACACGACTGATGAACTTCATCGGAAATGTTAAAATTAACATTTATAGGGAGACAAATTAACATGAATAATTATCCATTATCCAAACACAAAACAAAACAAAAAGATGGTATAAAAGGCATTGAGAATAATGTTCAGCTGAGTTAGTGGAGGACAAGAGATGACACACACACACACACACACACACACACACACACAAACTGAGTGAAGCCTTCTCTCCTCACTTTTACCTTGTTTTACGTCAGTAAAAAGTGTACCAAGGTTCGTTTAGCCCGTGTTTATGAGCAGTTACAGGTGAAAACTGAATCTGAAAATGTTGTTTTCCTTGAAATGTGAGGCAAACAAAAAGAGAATGAAAGTTGAATTAATGAGACAGGACGACTCCAGAGACCGGCTGTCCGCCATGCCCAAGAGCACTTTGTTCCCTCAGTGAGGCCTGCCAGGCAGCCAGCTCCCACAAGAATATTTGTGTTCAATATTTTATGTTGAATCTGAGAAAAAAAATGTTTTTGATATAAAAATAATAACTGGGCAGAAGACAAATCCTTTTGATCACCAGGGACACACTAAACTTTTCTGGTTGATGGACTTTTTGTTTACTGAAAAATTAGTGCATTTTTTTTCTATATATACAAAAAAAAAAAAACCAAAAAAACCAAAAGGGCTAACAGGCAATAAATTACATTGAAATAGTTTTTAATAAAGTTTCATTTAAACATAAAAATGGCTACTAAAACTCAAAGCCACATCACCCTCCTCTTGAAAAACAGTCGTCTGTTGATTTCTAATGATTCTCGATGTAATCATCCATCCAAACCTCGTGCCTGGGTAGAAATTTAATGAGAATTTCTGACAAAACAAACAGTGAAATAAACAGACTTTGGTTGGTGGCTGTAAATTCCTCTCTCTTCCCCCCTGTGCTTCATGCAGCCAAGTCAGTGCGGGTGAAGATCAAGCTGAGCAAAGAGGAGCGCAGCCACGACAAAGGCAAGAAGAGGCAGAGTCGTGGGAAGGCCAAGCCGGTGGTCAGCGACGACGACAGCGACGACGAGCAGGATGACAATGTAGGTCGCTGCACACCGAGGCATTTTAACATGTAGCTAAAGCTGCTTTCAGAAAAAAATAACTCGCTGTGATCCATCGTTAAGGAAAGAGCAAACTCTTTGGCTTTGGGCAAAATTCCCCGTCTTGAATTTGATTTTTAATTCCGGGTGAGCATTTGGAAATGGCACTGACATGAATTGCAAATATCTTCTGCCATTCCAATATTGTAAGCTGCCGCAGCTCAGGTACGCTCTCGGTTTCAACAGCCTATCCCTAACGAGCTTTTCACAGAGATCAATTTGCAGGCACAACATGCAGAAATACCAAGCAGATGGACAGCTTTTATTTAGCACAGTGGCTCTGAGTCCTGACCTCAGCCCAGCTTGTTTTCATCCGAACCGCCTCCTCCAGGAATATTTCACACCTCGGAATGGATGCAGTTAACTAGCTGAAAGGATAGAAAACCAGCAGTACTGAGCGCCAAGAATGAAAACCACAGATCCGGTACGCCATGTCAAGACCTGAAGTTTTATAAACCTTAAAGGTACCAAAACTGTAAAGAGAAGCAGTGAAAAGTAATAACCAGAAAAAAAAAAGGTTTTGCTCTGCTCTTTTGCAGCTTTTCCCATTCATATAACAAACCATTCATGTATTAACAAATTGCAGTTAATAGTGTAATAGTAGTAGCAGCAGTAGTAGTAATAGTTAACCATAATAAATTTCCCATAAATGTAATGAGTTACCATTGATGTAACAATTTCCTGCGTATAGTTAAATTATTGAGTTTAACAGGAAAGTTGAAACTTAACTACGAGTACAAGTTTATATATAAGTTTATACACAAGTTTATAACATTAATGGGATACCTGAAGACTTGGAGGTATGAAGGTTGACAGTATTAAGTTTTTGACCCAGTGTTAAAATTGTTAATAACAAATTGTTTATGTGCCAAAATGACTCATAAAAAGTGTAAAAAAGTCAAACTTTCTCCTCTAATATGAGTTAAATTATAAATTAGTTTGCCCATTTCCACCTGACAGTTGGTAAGGTGTCAGGTGTCAGTGTGAAAGGAAAAAGAACTGAGGGCAGTAGCTTATGTAAACAGGGTTGGATGGATTTTCTTTTAACCAGGTCTGCTCACAGTATCTTGTCCTGTGGACTTGACATCTCAGGAGGGCAGTTTGCATTTGGAAAGTCTGCTGTAGTGGAGGGCCAACCTGCTGGTCCTTTAGTCTGATATAGACTGTAAGGAGCTGTATGTATAAATAATTATCTCTACATGGACTCATCCAAATTAACCCAAATTGACCCTTGATGAATAATTAGTTCCCCAGCCAGTTTGGTCCAGCCTGCTTTGACCAACAGGGAAACATCAGGAGTTTGTTGTCTCATTACTTGATGGCCGTAAGGGACGTTTCCCTGATAATTTTAGGCAAGTACTAAAGTTGTCTCTAAAGTCATCTGAATGAGGGCAACCTGGGAAACAGAGAGATCTGTGTGGATATTGCGGACTAGTTGCAGATTAGTCTGATGACAAGTAGAGCGACATCGCGGGACACTGCTGAACGAGGATAAGAGCTGGGGCCCCATCAGACGGCCCCGAACAGAGACAGGGACCCAAGCCGGGGGGATGAGGAATCTCATGCTGAGCGATCTCGCACAGAAGCTCTTCACGGCATCGAGAGAGTACGTGCTTAGTGGAAAACGACGTTTTCACTGGGAGGGAAGACGACCCATCATCTCCTGGTGCCGCGCCGCAGCCCATATCTATCAGGTCTTCCGTGGAGCTGCTAAAGGTGCTGCCTGCACCCGTCCTGAGGAGAACGCTGGGGTCAAGTGGAGTGCAAGCTCCAGTGAGGGTGATGGATGCCCACCGGTGCCCCAACTGTCACAGCTACCCCTGAGCTCAGGTCCTCAAGTTGTGCGGATAAAAGAGGAAATGGAAATGATGAGAACCAGGCTGATGATCTGTGTCGGGACCGGGGTGCCCCATGGGGGCGAGGAAGGCAGACAGAAGAGATGTTAATTTTCATTGAGTTTTGAAATAATAGTGGGCGAGACTACTTTAGTGCAGAGGGAGAGAGGGATCTGTGGTTGTGCTCCCACAGATTTCTTTCTTCTCATGATATTTTCCACTGTGTTTAGACAGAAAGTAGGGCGAGTTTTGCAGTGTGAAGGGGGGCAGTGTCAATAGCTCAGAGTACACCCACTTGTGTGATATTTAACTGCTTACTTCTGAACAGTACCTTCACAACAGTTAAAATAGCACATGCATAAATATTGATGGGCTCCGTATGCCAGCTTTAACAAGACGCCGCTTTCACCAGCTGCTCCTGTAAGACTGCGTCATCGGCGTCGAGCAGCTTGTCAGGATGTTGAGGAAAATTAAATGATAATGCTTCAGAAATGAAGACTTAATTAAGCCTTGTGAAATTATCAGTTCATTGTGAAGAGTCGAGTGTTTTCACATCAGGGCTGTGTTACGTCACACTCGGCTTGCTGGCAGCGACCTCACTCCCACAGTGTGCCAGGAAATAATCCCTTAAAACATACCGCATCGCAAGCTTTATTGTCACAACTGTGTCGTCTTATGTGGGATTTCTTTGTTGACATCCCAATTTTAAGCTAGATTTCATAAACAGCAATAAATGAGGAAATATTTAAAAGTTTACGCACGGCATGCACTGCTGTTTGATTACGGGAAACGTAAGCAAGCCATAGACAGAAGGAAATGGGCCATGACACTCAATGATACCATTATTCTGTTTAAAAATAAATAAAGAAATCAAATGAAAGCCGTCCTGGCAGCTACAACTTATTACTCTAAAGTATGCTGTGGGGTTTGCCATGAAATATTGTGCCGTGAAGCAGTTTATCAGCATTAGGTGCCGTTCACTACAGGCAGCAGCCCTCCAGGGATTATTATTAGCTACTACCCATCTTCCTGTGTTGTTTCCTCCTCCTCTTCTCTGGACTTCTGCAAACAGTCCAGCTAATTCGCTGTCAGCACACTTTGGAATACGGAATCGGACATTCGGGCCACATCCCCGCCCCAAATGTACAGATTTTGATGCGATTATCACTTATCGTGTAGTTTCCTCCAAATTCTTCCCTCTCCGGTCCTGCTAACATCGCTGTGCATGCAAGAGACTCCTTGACCCTATTGATTCATTTATTGATCACCACCTCAAATTGGAGAGGTCCAAAGTATTTTCATCTGACTGAGCATAGTGCTCAAAATCAATATTTGCCTTTTCTCTCTCTCTCAATTCAATTGCAGTTCAATTCAGTGGGAACTTTAATGGCATGGCCCGGGGATTTCATACATCGCCACATGGGAGGGCGACAACATTAATGAATTTTATGCATGAAGTGTTCCTGCCCATCTCCCTTAAATGTGTCACACCAGTCAACACGTTGCAGCTAAAATTTCACACCTGCTCTTTTCATTGTGTCAAGACTCAGCTGAGGGCGCTGTTGAAGTTGGGGTGATAATCTTCATGTCCAAAAAGAAAAAAAAACATAAAATATCATTACAGAGGAACCACTGTTTATTTTAACCAAAAGCACCACAAATAACGGCATGAATATCAACAATATCAAAAAATAAATAAATAAAAAAGATAGAATTATTCAATGACATGCAATAACAAATGTCAAGCATCTGAATATTACAAATTTGAAGCATTACAACTGAAACATCTGAATTTTTCCTCACATTTCAGAGGAATAGGGACTGTCTTTTCAATGGATATAAAATTCTGCCGAAAAGTACTGAATTGAATTGTTGACTCCAATTGTGGTTTAAAACTCGAAACAGATTGAAAAAATCGTTTTTTAATCAAATAACTAACTAGTGGATCTCAAATCAAACTGAATCAGTGTTAAGCCAAAGATTCCCACACTTAACATTTTTAAATGATCTCTTGACTGCCTGTGATGAGCCAATATCAGCCAGCCAATGTATCAGTCAGGCTCTTGTTTACAAGGACAGAAATGACTGTTTTTACCATTTTATTCAAGTAACCCGACTTTGGGTCAAAACAAGTGAACAACTTAGAAAAATCCCAGGTAAACTCATCCAGTTACGATCGACCTGCCCGGCTTACTGTGGCATTAAAACACATTCCTTTCACTTTGGGTTTACTCTGACTCATTCACACAGTGCTCTGGTCAACAACCTGGTGGAGATCAGGACTCAGTATTTCTACTGGAATCATCATGTTTTTTCTCCAATCGCAGACCAGGGACTATCGATCAGTCTCTGTCCGTCCATCAATCAAGCGTGATTTCTGAACTTCTGCTGGCCTGGTTTAGATGAAAATTGGTGGAATGATGGATTTTGACACTGGGGTCCGGCATTTTGAGTATAAACCTGATTGTCCCACCACAGCGCCACCACCAGGCCAACAGGGCCCTGAGCTTCATGCTCAATAACTCGGACACTGCCAGGTCAAATCTGATGAACCTTTGGGGAATGATGCGTTCTTGTACTATCCAGTATCCACAAAATGAAACTGATTGGCCCACCGACTGACTTCCACATGAGGGACATTGTGGTCACTGTTGACTTGTTTCCTCTGTATGAGAAACCAATGTACCGCCCGGTCAAAGAGGGGGAGCAGAGCTGGCGGCCGAAGCATTTCATGCGTTTTTGGTGACAGACGGGATGGTTTTATTCAGGAAAACAAGGATTTTCAGCAGCAGAGGTTATTGTGAACAGCGAGTCAGACCTTAACCTTAGCGAAGCCAATAACCGGGCTGCTCTGTGAATACAAATGCAGTGACTTTCCCCGTCATCTTAATCAACCAC
>OMKZ01014747.1:0-15740 GCA_900302535.1 Neoniphon sammara
ATTTTGAATTACATTTTAAAAGGTTAGTAAATATCATCATTTAAAGTAGTCTTCAGACAGGAACATTAATGCTTTGGTACACGAGAATTCCTGCCAACTTCAGCTTCCCTGTACCTGCTGTGTCTTCCAGGTTGCTGTCTGTGAAGATCATGTTTACTCTCAAGGCCATAAACTTACAGACAGTGAGACATCGAGAGCTGCCCGACTGCTACGACTTCACTGTCATAGTATGTCACCTGACTTGTCTTTTATGGCCGAGTACACACTAGGAGATCACATTACACTTTCTGTTTTCCAGCAGTGATGTGACACAGATCTGATTGCTTCCTTGCTGCCTTGACAGCGACAGTGATTTCATGTGACAACCAGTTCACACAGCACAAAGTGGAGCTGTAAAAGTTAAGAGTCAGCTGTGTAAATGCTGTTCACCCCAGCAAGTTTAGCCTGTCCAGTCAACCATTTTATGAAGTTAATTTGATGACATAATTATGAACAATGTGAACTAAGTGCATGTGGCAACCCGTTTTTAGCTGTGGAATTTGAAGAGCTGAATGTTTAGTTTAAGGGCTTGGCCAGTGAATGTTTAGCTATAGGGTTTGGCAAGTTGAATGCAGCCTTTTTGTCATTAAATTCTCTACTCCCCCTTTTGAATGCTGTTGTCTGGTTAACAGATCACTTTCAACAACCAAGCCCACAGCGGTAGGATAAAGGTTGACCTGGAAAATGATGTTGAGATCAATGAATGCAGAGATTGGAAAGTAACTGGAGCATGTAAGTCAAATGAGCTGCTTTTAGACTGAGTATAAAGGAAGTTGTCAGTCTTGCACCACAGGTATTGCATGATTGGTAGAGTTTATATAACCTGCTGTCCCATTGTGTTCTTGCATGACATTAAGTAATTATATTCCCTCAAACGTTTTGAAGATGTGCTTTTTCTCATGTGCTTAATCTTAATTTCTCCGTGCCTTCAGCTGCCAGAAACATATACTTGACTCTGCTGTTTGACTGCCTCATCATAATAACATGCATCATCTCCCTCATCCTGTGCACTCGCTCAGTACTCAGTGGGATACAGCTGCAGTTCGTAAGTCAACTAAATGACACTGAAATAATACGGCAATTAAAGTTTTGTATTTTGTATTTTTCTCTGTATGTGTTCCATACAATGCTTTCTTCATAAAAGTATAATAAGGGGTATTGAGGAGGAGATACATGATTGCGTTCATGCATGTTCTACTAAAATACAAGAATAAATGGGAATAAAAGGGAATAAAGTAATAACTGTAAAGGTATATGTGGATTTTGTGTGTGTGCGTGCGTGTGGATGTTTCAAATAGGAGTACACACTCTACTGCAGGGACCACACTGGCAAAGAGGTTCCATGGTCAGACAAGTTGGAGTTTCTGAGTGGCTGGTATATCCTGATAATTGTCAGTGACACTCTGACCATCATCGGCTCCATTCTCAAAATAGAGATCCAGACCAAGGTGATGGGTATTTGTTATTAGAGTATTTGTTAATCAGTGCTGAGATCAGCTGGATGTATGTTACTGCATGCATAGGTTCCTTCAGACATCTGAGTTTGTGCTGTTTGTTTTAGGCCCTCACAAGCTATGATGTGTGTAGCATCTTCCTTGGCACAGGCACTATGTTTGTCTGGATTGGTGTCATCCGCTACATGGGATACTTCAAGAAATATAATGTAAGACTGGATCATTTTCATTCAAACTTGCATGCATTCAGGAAGATGCTTTTATGAAAATATAACAACCCGTGCAATAACTTTCCAGTGCCATTGCCATAATACTTAGAGGTGTTATACTGCATATGACTTGCAACACACTAGTCATTTTGCTCTGTGGCCTTTGTTCATGTTGTAGGTATTGTATTGTAGTCTGTGCACCTAAAGGGGAATACCACTCAACTTGACAGATATTATTTCCTTGGTCTAAGATAGGTCCATTAGTATTTCAACATGATCAACTTTAATTAATTTATTATTTATTAATTTATTTAAACTTGAATATGTGATGTAATATCTGGAGTAACTCCAAGGCACATAAATTTGGGGAAAGTTTTATGGGCATAAAGATATATTTTCATATTTGGTATATAAAAAAAATCTCAAACGTGCATTGGAACACAGTTCTTGCCACCATCTTTGGAGCATTTTTAAAGTGTCACTTGTCTAACTTTGAAGAGTTATGATCACACAGAATGATTTGACTCCTAAATCACAGGAAAATATTTACTGTTAAATTTATGGTATTGCTGAGGAGAAAATGCATTGTAGTGTGCGGTCTTCAGATACTTTCATTTTGCTCTTCTTCAGTCTGCCCTGTACTTGGTCCAAGTTTTCTCTTGGCTCAAGTTTTCTCTGGGTATACATGTTTAAATCTCTTGCCATGTTTTCGGCGGATTTTTCCAGATTCTCATCTTGACACTGAGGGCAGCATTCCCAAATGTTATCCGTTTCATCTGCTGTGCTGGAATAATCTACCTGAGCTACTGTTTTTGTGGCTGGATTGTCCTCGGCCCATATCATGAAAAGGCAAGGAATGTTGACACAATTCAAAGAAAATTTGTTTGGATTTACTCATCGCCAACCAGAACATGTTTTTAACTCTAATCCATTTGTTTTCATTTCTGTGTCCAATCACCATGGGGAAATCTAAAAAAAGACACAGAATCCCCATTAGAAAATGTGTCAGAAAGCCTGACATTTAAAAAAAGAACATAATGACTACATCGCTGACCTGTCTTTTCTTATCTTTGACCTTTTTTTTCTTTTCTCCAGTTCCGGACCCTGAACACAGTGTCTGAATGTCTTTTCTCACTCATCAATGGAGACGACATGTTCCCCACCTTCAAGAACATGAAGCAGAAGAGCAGCCTGGTGTGGATTTTCAGCCGGGTCTACCTCTATACCTTCGTCTCGCTCTTCATCTACATGATCCTCAGCCTGTTCATCACCATCATCACCAACACCTATGACACCATCAAGGTGAGGGCTACTCTTCTTTTAATCTACATCAAAATCCTGTTGAATTTTGGAGCCCAGTGCTCAAAGTTACAGAGTAGTACTGTTTCACTTGAGGGTATCCTAGCTAAATCTGCTTAATTTAATATGGTTGTTTCCAAGAGTTCATTTTGTTACATTTTTGACCAAAATATTTTCCTTAGCAACTCCGATGCACCACAGCTGTGAAAGTGCAGACTAATAACATGCTCTGATTTGTCATTTAGCAACAGCAGCAGAGTGGAACCCCAACATCAGAGCTGCAGAAATTCATATCCACGTGTCAAGATCTGCCAAACTCGGGGGTGTACCGACTCGAGGAGAACCGCTGCTGCTTCTTTAACTGTTTCTGGATTAGGTGAGATTAAATAGATGTTATTCCTAAGAAGCCAATGCCATTCTTCTGCTCATTGCTTTGATCTTTGGACTCAAATGAAGTTGGTTCCATTATTTTTTGTTCTTACATTTTTATAACCCCAGTGTTCATAAATTAACCTGGGGATGCACATGAGTGAATGTTGTATGGCATGTTTAATGACCTCATCAAGGCACAATATATCTCTAAAGGAAACAGAACTTATGACCTTTTTTCTTTTCAGATGCAAGGAGCTTCGAGAGAGACTAACTTCAGAAGCATAGTGTGTCTACATTATGGGACAGCTGTATAATAGACTACATATGACATGCACTTTAATGCACGTGGACCAGCGTCCAAACCTCCACCTCTATTTGTCAAGGTTAAGCTGTGGTGATGGCACCATGTGTTGAAATATGAATATTGAAAATATGTGAAGCATTATATTCTTTGGTTAAACTTGAAATATTTTTAGTTGCCTTGCAACTGGGGGAAACATGACACCATGCTGAAAAAAACAGAACCCCAGTGGACATGTAGCCTGAATTACTAAACTTAGAATATAATTCTGAGCCTCTGAGTAAGTCTTGAGATTTATAATATTGGTGGCATGCAGAACCCACTGAGGAAACTAGACAGGTTGTTCTAATATGAATGATGTACTGATGCAGAAAATACTTGTATATACACTTATTTATAATGATTAAGACTTGATACTGAAATTATTTTATTTACCAAACCATTGCACTTGAAATCCTATGCAATCCTTTAATGTAGTCCCATGATGTACTTTGTAAATTCAAAGTTAAATAAATGGAGCTGGAATGTAAATTAAAAATTGCCACTCTTTTGATTAATTGGCTTTATTTCTCCAAAGTCAGGAGAAATTGTAAATATAAAACAGAACATTTCATTTTTTTCACACATTAGTTAATCCCCTGTGAAATCTTGTCAAAGATTAAAAATCCCATTCATTAATTCAATGCATTAATACATAGAAGTTTGCTGCAAACATACCACTGACAATGTAAAATGGACATTGCAAAAAAAAGTCCATAATATACAGAAATAAAAAACAAAAAAAGACTTCACCAATCACTCTGTGCAAGACTCAAATATGAGTGGTGGGGGAGAGGGCCATTTATTTCCACAGAATACTGTCATTTGGTCTTCTGTGATGGGAGAGAACTGAGATGAAATTAAGAATCAAGATGTACCAATTTTAGGTACTTAGTGGAACTTCAAATGACGAACTGAACAGACAATTCAATGTTACACAGAGACTGAAGAAAGTTAGATGTCAAGTAAGTCTCTTATCCCGCATTACAAAGTTGAAAGCTCTTTAGTTTGTCTTAAAATCTTGGAATACAGCACACTTTGTGTCGAACCCCATTAACAACCACAATCCACAGCCTGTATGAGCAGCTTGATGCAAGCTTGCAGAGTAGACACCCGAGGTCTCTGGTTAAAGCAGCAAAGAGGGGTGCCACAGGGAGACAGGTGGTGATAACCCAGGAGAGCCCAAAAAGAGGCCAGAAAAGTTAGAAAAAACTGTAATTTCTTATGGTTGTATAAATGTCTTAGAATGACCACATCGAGTAAGCCCATGATTCCTTGTAGCATCCTAGCAATCTTGGCAGCCTTGATGAGACTGTGGCCTCATGTTATCAGTTTGATCCAAAAAAAGGCAGGAAATAAAAGGTGATGTGGTTATGAAAATCAATATCGTCATGAGAACCTTACGGAAGCTTGGTGACTTAAACGGATATCCTGAGATTATGTGAAAAATCCCACTGTGGTGTTAGTCTAGTTTGGACTGAGTGCAGCCAGGGGGCAGCAGAACTCTTTGCTCCTCCATCCTGTTGGCTTGGGAGCGCAGGATAAGGCTGAAGAAGTCCTCGTCTGGAACAGTAGGTCCCTTAGTTGGAGGAGGGGGGGCGGCACACCTCTGGTCATTCAGTCTGGAGCCCTGAAACAAAGTGGAGATAGACCATTACATTAAGTAGGTGATACACTTATCTAAAGCAACTTACATTGTGGTACAAGTCACTCACACACACAAATACATCTTTATATGTGCTTACATTGTTAAATTGATTTATGATCAAAAGATTCCAGGAGTTAGTCTCTGATGAAGGGTTGTAAGTTATTGGTTTACCCACTTGCCGTCAACCTTCCTTGTCTATTTAAGTTATGGATTTCCTGCATTTCCCAAAATGCCTGAGGATAACCACCAGATAACAGCTGTGAACTTGCAAACTTTCTTTCTTTGTGTGACATGTACATTATGGACTGCTGTCATATCTGCCCCTATAATGGATGTCACCTGGTATGAATTGTTGAACATCAGTCCAAAATATTGAGTCTAAGAAAGCAGCTCTAGCTTGATGCTTCTGAGGGGCTGCCACCAAACCTGAAGTTTACTGTTGATGATTTGAATCAGTAATATGGTGCACACTCTTCACTGGCTATGAGCATTTAAAAGTCATGAATCAAGTTATGTCAAGTTATGAATTAGAGAGAACTGGGCAGCAAGCAACATGCAGAGTCTTTTATTTTTATTTATTTATTTTTACCTGGCATTTGACGAGCATGTCAAAGAAGACATCGTCCCCCTCGGGGTGCTCAGTGCTGGCCTCGAGATGGCTGTACAGGGAGGGTGTGTGCGCAGGATCTGTGCTGGAGATGGGGGCTGAGAGGAAAACAGGCACGTGTCAAGACAAGAATAGTGACACGGTGGGACACAGCAACAGTTGGCGGTACCTCTTGTTCAATCACCTTGTGAGGTGGCTTGATCTTTGCTGGAGGTGGAGGGTGTGTGAGGCGGGTCGGAGCTGCTGAGTCGCAAGCCAGGAAAATGGCTCAGGCTGGCTCGCTGGTCGTTCAGACGACGGGCCTGGGAGCTGGCCAGCAGCTCCAGGAAATGACCAGGATCCTGCAATGGTGTCTCGCACTCCAAAATAGCTATAAATAGAAATAACTATTATCACAGGCTACTAGTTCAAAGTTTAAGTTAAGAAAGGACAGAAAGAAAGTAAATTCTAACTGTGCCTTGCTTTTATCCTCCACAAAGGTAACTAGGGGATGATAAGTGTGTTTGATAGACATGCATGGATATGCATAAAACGTGATTCAAAGGTAGGAGGGTTTAATGCATGGGGGGACCACTATGAAGAATCAAGCTCATGTTTATTTATAGTCCTTAATCACTGCTGACAGTATCAGAAGGGTTTTACAGGCTCACAGTTCATAGAAAAAAAACATGACACCCAAAAAAGAAACAAAACACCCACAACAACCAAAACCTTATGACCTGCTAATGAAAAGTGATGGCCAGGCTTGCTTTGCTAAAAGATTTAACATATATTACTAAAACATCCTGGATAGATGGTTGTTCCTCAGAAGTGCAGAAAGAGCTGTTTGGTCAGTGGTGCAGCATGTTTGTGCTGGTACAGCTTCAGTCTAACATTAGAAGGGGTGAACTATGTCTTTTGCTCCTCAAACACGTCTTTTTTCTTTCTTTTCACTCATCACATACATGTACATGTACATGTACATGTACATGTACATGCATATCTAACACATATACTACCCCTTTTGTTGTAGACGTTTTACAGATACCCTCTTAGATAGCCATTTTGCTATTTGTATGCATTATGCATTTAATAATTCTGTGCAACTTAAAGGCATGTTTGCATAATTACACTGTTGTTATATAACACTAAACTAACAAGTACTGTGCAAAAGGAAAAAAGAGCAAAGGGAGAAGAAGCGGTGGGGCAAAGAAAAGGAGTATGGGATGGAGAAGATTTACAATTAGAGTATGAACATGGAAAAACTTAACATTTTTCACACCACAAGTAAAACAAAGGATGATGTATACTTCGAAATCATCAGAGTTAATTTAATTGTGGAAGTGTTAAAATCAAGACTGCTAGTGTTTTTACAAGTCCTATTAACACTCATTAACACCTGAAAATTTACTGTGAGATTGCATGGCAGTTTTTTTAAGGAAAGAACATGCTGCATTTCCACCATATGGGAATAGTCGAAAATTTGGGATGTATGTGAAAATTGGAAATGCTATGCTTCCCAATTCAATAACAGGCAGTAACAGGTTTCAAGAATATATCTTATACATATTTCTATATCAGTTGATTCAATGCCATTTTGATAGATATTCACAAGCAAAATTAATTGTGCCACTATTACTCACTTGAGGGGCAAATTTTCTAAGTGACAGACAATTCATTCACAAACTCAGACTTCTCCACTAGCAATTTTACCTTGAAAAATGATGAGAATGATTTTTCCATGTGAGGAAATTGTTTTTACAATTTTTTGCATATGGTGTGACTACAGGGTAAAACACAAAGGGAGGGGCCAACTCACATTTCCTCTCAGCTACATGTGGGGTGGAGGAGGGAGAGGGTTGGGCAGGGAGACAGCTTTGGCCGTCCAATAAGGAGCACCTTTGGTCATCCATTCTGTTGCCCTGGAAACGAGAGAGGAGATCGAAAAAGCCATCCTCTCCCAGGGTGTCCCGTGATCCTGGCTATAGAGTAAAAAACAAGCAAGTGTTTCCGTATTACAAACAGACTTGACAATAATGATGATGTGTCAGCTTTGCTTTCAATTTTACAGTCATTTCCAATTCAAAGGAGCCAAAGGTTAACAGTGATGAAAAGAAAATACAGTTCTACAAACAGAAACATCTTGGGTGCCTCTATAATCACAGTGAAAATGATCACAACAGCTATTTAGATGCACCTTAGCTGATGCAGCTGGGTTTGGCTCGGGGGCTGAGCACGCGTTGCTGCTCTCCTGCTGGTCTTTAGGGGGCGACTTGCTGCTTTTCTGCTTCTTGCTTTTCAGGCGGTGGAAGAGGAAGAGCTTGGTGGAAGCCTTGACTGTGTTATTTTTGGATGACCTGCTGAATACATCCTCCTCCCAGTCCTGCACATTCAGTGTGTGGACAAATTCATAATGTTATAAGAACAGGACTGATACATTTACCATAACATAAATGTCTTACGTATGTTTAGACTCTGGCCTGGGTGAATGGAGTGCAGTGCATATGATGCTTTTTAGCACCTGGCCTCAAAGTAGCTGCAGCAATAACGGCCTAATGTCAGTTCCAAGGAAATATTTTGCCAATATGATTCAACTCACTAATGGATGCAGTGTGTTGAGTGTTTATTTTTTTAAATGATAGTTTTTTTAAGTGATTGAGCAATGAACAATACAACTAAACAAAAAAGAGTTTAGGGGGTATGGTATTTGTTTAATTTTAGAACCTCTGAACAGTATTTTGGCAAAGAGAGGTACTGACCCATCGTCAGCTCCATGAAAAAAAAAAAGGCTACCTGTCAGCAACAAAAGAAAACTGAAAAACCAAGGGACTATTTTAACCAAAATGCTGGCAATGAACAGGGCCCATTTTTTCTCAAAGAAAACATAACATGTTGACTATATAAACTTTGGTAAGTAGCAGCAGAATATGCATGACACAACACTCCGCGACAGACTGCTTTGTGAGGTCATTTTTTACATACTGAATGAGGCTGTGGATGTCCTGTTGGATTTTGGTCTGGACTTGGTCTCAGCAGTTGTGCGTCTTCTGCACTGCCTCTCCTCGCTGATGATTTGACACCTGAAACAGAAGCACTTTGCCAACAGTCCATCCAACAACCAGCAGTGAGGCTGAATCCATAAGCATAGCCAGATGTAAGGACACAAAGCTCAATTTTATGGGGCAAAATTACGACGGTAATGCTGCCCCATAAAATTGAAGTAAATCCAGAGACAAGACTATGGCAGTTGCAAGTAGGGGTGCAGGGGATATAGCCCTCCCAGCTGTGCTCCTTCACTACCTCTGGTCTCCTGGCTTAGTTCATATGTGTCCATGCAGAAGTGCATAGAGTTGACTCCATTTTACCCACCACATTCCCTGGAACAATGAGGTCTTTACATGACTCTGTTAGAAACTTTTCTTAACAGGAGACACTGTCTTAATAATGTAACATTCCCACAAAACTGGGTCTGACTGTGAAGGTGGATGAAAGTGGATGAGCCACTCCCACAACACTAACAGCAGTCTGAACAGCAAACGGAGGTAACACTGGTGAAATTGCATTTGTTAATGGAGCTTCACACCTTAGCAGCTAAAACTAGCCTTACTGATGAATGTTAAACAAATGAGCCTTCAAAACTTTATGGCTCGTTTGACTGCTCGTTAAAAGTCGCTTGTGCCTGAGTTGGCATAGTAAAGCATTTATCTGCCATTTCATAAAATTTCATATACAAAGTTACAAATGTTTTATTTTTATGTTGAAAATGTACTTTTGGAGGTGTGTGTTTTGTGTTTTTGTAAAATGCTGCATGATCTTTGGATATCATTTAAAAAATGAGGTGGTGTTTTAATAATCTGTAGGAGCCGCAGGCTGCTGTAGTTTACATGTTATAGCCTGCTGCAGTTGTTCATTTGGACTAATTAGCCTCAGTATTAGGCACTTGGGCTATGTGTTTGTATTCATCTATGCAGAATAAATAACATGCAGTGGTTTCATAATTTCCATGTGTCTTTCATACATATATTAATAACCCAAACATTTTAGTCTCTTGGATGATTTCCATTTCCGATGTTAATATAGCTGACATTTGAATTCAGTTTGGCTGCTATGGATAAAAATTCTAGACATTGAGAAGCCTGGAAAGCGACAAGACTGTCAAGTAACACACACACATACACGCTTGTCATAATGAGTCACACACACACACACACACACACACACACACACACACACACACACACACACACACACACACACACAAACACAAAAAGGAGCTAGGTGAAACCAGAAACATGTATTTTTATCCAAACCAATCCCGTAAGTGGTGCAAAAAGTCAACCCTGAGCATTTAAAGAGTGCAATGCAAAAATGTCTTTCTTCCAGCCTGCCTACACTTTTTGAAGCACCCATTAACAAAATATAGCTCTAATATCTCAGTTCAACATGTATAACATTATAAAAACATACATATATAAAACATTTGCCAGCAAATTCAGCTATATATTATAATAAACTACTTTGTGAAAAATCCCCTGTTAATGTTTTTTATGCCTACAAATGTAGTCGTGTTCAAAACATCAAAACCCTGCATCTGGAGCAGCTCTTCAGGATGTGGCCTCCTGGGCAAAAGCCCATATCTACTTTTAACATAATAATGGGGGAGTTATGATCACTGGAACTGAATGACTGTCTTTTTATCGACAGTTCAGATGACCTCAGATCATGCAAATCTATTGTAGAAATGCAGGAAATTGGCTTTAAATAGCCACTCTTTTCTGGTAGAGGGTGCCAAAAACAAATACAATGCTTCATGTTCCAGACTATATTTTGGGAATGTTTTGAAAATGACATTGTTTTGAGGACTGTAGATGTACCTGTGAGGGGGCGGTAACCCGGGTGGCTTGCTGGCAGAACAGAGCTGTTGGTGTTGGTGTTGCAGTGGCTGTTGAAGTGAATGTTGGAGTTGGACTTCAGACCCACCACGAGCCGCAGGTCTGACAAGTTCATCCTGGCTGTCATCTCACCACTTTTGTCTCCAGTCTGGACCAAACACATAAGTACAGTCCATTTAAAAGGAGCCCAGTGTTTGTATGTGACTCCGATACACAAAAAGTACACAAAAAAGCAAACGCAACATGCTACTTTGTCTGTAAGCATTGCCCCGTGAGCTCACACAGTACGCTGGTGTTGCAGGTGTACAAGCTGTGTGCACAAAACACTCCTTAAAAATCAGTGATGTTTCAAATGCAAGTTATTAGCATTGCCTCTTCTGAACAAGCACTCAGCTGAGCACCACCAACCAGGGTGTAAATTTAAAAAATGAATTATGCATCATTCCATATGACAGCAAGTGTTTGTTAAATTATTGTTAAATTATTAAAATACTGCTTTGATTAAGGTCTGATTAAAGTTGCCGTATTATGGCTTACGCGTGTATTAATACATCATGCAAATCTTGCAGTACAGTTAGAACACAGTGGCCACAAATGTGTTCTGTCTAATAAATAAAAAAATTAGATTTTCCTGATCACAGCTTTTATCCAAAAACCAAATTTAGTATGCATGACTGCACACGCCTCCACAGGAATCCAGGAACATAAAGTCTCTCAAAATTGGCTGCGCTGAGGATCCACTGTTGTAATGTGAACAGTCGATCAAGGTTGTTACCCCGAATTCTAAATATGATTAATTATAAACAGGTAGAAATAAGGAGTAGACATAAAAATGAAGTATAATTACCAGGGTCATCTTTGCTGTCCTCTATAAGGGCTCCTTGACAAGCATCTGAAAGGTTCATTTTGGCTCCCATGGCACTTTTTCTTTTAAACTGCTGTCTTTTCCAAACAATCCTTATGCATATTTTCCTTCCCGTTCTTAGTGTTTTGGTTTGTTTCTATCCAACATTAATATATGCAATAAATTAAACTAAAATCAGTGGTTACATGTTCTCTATAAAGTCAAAATTTTCAAGCATTTTGAAAATATTGCCAGTTCTCTGCGGTTACCAAGATGACCACCAGATGGCGGTGTGACCAGATGGCAGATACTGATTTTATTCTCCTAGGAGAGGAGGTAAACAGTAAACAATTACCTCTATGGCAATTTCCAGATGTTTCTCAGCAAAGTGCATGGCTTGCTCATGATTCCCTAGGGCAGTGTGGGCATTTCCTAGACTCCAACATGCTCTGCCCTCACCGACCCTGTAGCAAGACACAGAGGCAAACAGGCTGAGTAACTCCAGTTTGGATTATGCAAGAATGGGTAGGGCACAAATTGTTGTTCATGACCCACATATAAACAGTGAGCGGCGTGTGAATAAAATGCTCTGTACAAATGAAAAGGGACTTATTGTCACTGTTTCAAGTCAAATTACCAAAGGAAGACACCACTGAAATGTCATTTCCTTGTGACTTTAACTGATTCACTGAGCTGTTTGGCAGCTGATTGCAACCACACTGAAAATGCATGCACTCACTCTGCCTCAGAGGCAGTTTGGGGAAGTAAAAGTCTACAACAAACTGCATTTATGGCAGATACCGGTCTTTGAGGTCCTGAGCGATGACCAGATGTTTGAGGTGGTAATCAATGGCTCTCTCATAGTCCTGTAGTAGTGTGTAGGTGTTCCCAAGACTGTAACAGGCCTGGGCTTCCACTGCCCTGTCCTTTAGCAGCCTGGCCAGCTGCAGAGTCCTCCTGGGGGCAAAACACAAAGAAGGGGAGAGCGGAGGCATGTCAAAGAATGTCTAGAGTGGGTGCAGAAGAATGACAGTTATCTAGTTTTATACTCTCCCCCTTTGTTGCCTTTTTCTAAGGGTTTCTGTATCTAGAAAAAAACTGGAGTAAGAGAGTGAAAAGTTTCTACTAATGCTCCAGGACTGTGATGATCTGTATCTTTATTTGCTTGTTGTATTATTCTAAATATGTTTGATTGTTGTAATTAATTGGATTGCGCTCTGTACTCCCTGTTTGTCTTGTTCGTATCTATATCTTACTCTCTGCTGCTGCGATGACCCAATTTTCTAATGGGGATCATTAAAGTTTCATCTAAAATAGTTCATTCTAATTGATGGTTCGTGGTTGTATAATTGATTTTGTCACTGTTGCCCTGGCAAATTATTTCAGCTTGTTTCTGCAGTCAAAAGAAAGAAAAGGTGAATGGCTGTTTATCCACCAGTAGGGGAGAGGCCTTGGTCCTCAGGTTGACTTACTTGTAGTGACCAGCTGCCATGTCAAACTGGCCGAGGAATATGTGAGCATTGCCAAGGTTACAGTGGGCCCTCCTCTCAGCGGATTTATCCCCGAACTCTTTAGCAATGAGGAGGCGCTGCCAAACAGGACAAACAGTAGGGTGCACATTAGTGCCATTAAGATCAAGATTAACAGGCAACATTTTGAGGGAATCAAGATGGGTGGCACCGCCTTCACAGTCACAACAAAATAAAGAAAATCTATTTAGATAAAACTAAGGCTAAAAGAAACAAAACTCTAAAGTAAATTACACTGGTCATATTTGTTGGTAAAACTGTATGACGCCAAAATTGCTGCATGTGTATGAAAGCCCTTGAAAAGACTGAAAAGCAGTTTGAAACAGGTATTTTGTGGCAGACACTAAAGATATACCTCTGATTGTCAATAGTAATGTGTTACCTACCTTTTCATGGGCAGTAACAGCATTCTGAAAGTCACCCAGCAGATAGTAAGTGTTACCAAGGTTACCATAAGTCCGACCCTGGGCTGCCCGATCACCCAACTCCTTCACCAGGCACAGGTTTGCTCTTTTTAATACAAAAAATAGATAAATGTACACATATAGTACACATTTCACATTCCATTTACATATAAAACAAAACCAAACCACTTCTGCAGAACTAAGAGATTTAGTTTTGTTTCCATGTTTTTTTTCATTGCCTTGAGTAGAGCCCACACCTAACAACCAATGGGTTCAGAGACCATCCACCAACTTTTGTTTCACAATGATGAATTAATTAATTTGGCTACATATCAACAGCAAGAACAATTTCATACCCCTATGGCTTAGTCAATGCCTCCCCTTTTCAAGGCTGAGCTTATAATGAAGGTTTTGAGGATTAACCAGAAATTTACTTTCAGTCTGGATGAAAGAGAACATTCAAGGAAGACAACTTGTGCATTCCAATTATTTATTTATTTTTCCCGATGCACAAACTTTATATGGAGTTAAGGCTACCACGGTGTGCTGTTGAGACCCTGAACAAGGCAATTTTGTTTGCATGGCCACCATACAATATCTTACCAACACAGGGCACACGACATTACATTGACATTACATTACATGCTCTTATGTGTTATAATGAACAGGCAAGAAGTTCAGTGTCTTGCTCAAGGACATTTCAACAGCATACATAGCTATCAAACTTTTCAGTTAAAGAGATTTTTAAATATTTTTGACATTAGGTTGTATGAGTTACTGGTTGCATGGACATAACCTCAGGCAGTGAGTCCTCTGGATGGAGATCTCCAGGCTTGGAGGGACAATAGCAACAGCAGCAAACAGGATTTACTGACAAAGACATTTTAAACCACAACAAACCACCAAAAAGTGTTTCCAGCAAAGACCACTTCTTGTGTTAGAGCTATTTTGTCTGTTGAAGCACACTAGCATTACTACACACTGGAGCCTGTAGGGGGCCTATGGTAGATGCACTGCATTTCTGTAATGCTTTTCTAGTCTACTGGCCACTCAGAAAGTGCTTTACAATGTTTTGCTTCACATTCATCCATTCACACACATTCTCATACACTGATGGTGGAGGCTACCATGCAACCAGGTCAGCAGGAGCAGTTAGGGCTTCAGTGTTGTATGTGCTCATGCAGCAGTGTAACATGCAAACAGTCTGCAGTGCACAGTATTACTGCGTTCTTCAGGAAACAAAATAGTTCCAGTGCAATGAGCGCTCTGAGAGCACAGTAAACCAGCAAAAATACTCGAAATAGTTAGAATTATGTTGTGGATGCTGAAAACCTTTTTTGGCATGTTTGTTGTGGTTTAAAAAAATTTCGGTCAGTAGACCCTTTTTTCGCTGCTGCTGTTGTCCTTTCAAGCTGGGAGATCTCCAATCAGAGGACTACTTGAGGTTATGTCCATACAACCAAATCGCTACTGGACAGTAACTCATATGTCAACAAAAAACTCAGAACTAGCCCTTTAAGGACAGTCGGTTTGGGTGTCAACCTGCGTCAGTTCTAAGAGCAATCATAATGAAACCAAAAGTTATCATCATCTAACCAAATAAGTTATGGATTATGTTGAGAAATGGGGAAACGGTGCTACCAACTCACTCATAGTACTGTGTAGCTTTCTTCAGGGCTATCCTGGCTTCCTCTGGGAACTCTCCTGGCTCCGCTCCAATCCAGCAGATGCTCTTGCCCTTGGCATGGTAAACGTTCCCGTAATTATACAGCGCTCGAGCCTGCCCAACCTATAGCACGCACACCAGATTTTCACATAAGGAAACCAGAGTGACCAGCGTTATAATTATACACTTAAAATACACTGAAGCTAGACCCTCCTCTTTGCATGTGGGCTGGCAAACTATTCTAGACGTTGGTGAGCTGATGCTCCACAGTCCTGGTGTGCACCAAAACTATTCGGTGGCAACAGAGGATGTTATGTGGTATGATCTAAAACAACTGTGCATCCCCTTTCATTCTAATTTAGTTGTAAAAGTGTATAATTAAAGCAAATAGGCCTTTTAATCATTGAGCATTCTTCAAAAAATAAAAAATTATTAAATTGTGCCTTCCGTGGCTTTCC
>OMKZ01014747.1:15766-28753 GCA_900302535.1 Neoniphon sammara
CCCCCCCCGATTGCTTTTCATGTTAAATTGAGATTTCAGGCAATTTAAGAGCTTACTCATGTTATTCCTGAATGTCCAAGAGAAGCCAAATCAGTATTTACAGATGTACAGCTCTAAGCCAAGGCTATCAACTAAAGGACCAAAAAAAACATTGGACCAAATGTTTCTAATTATATATTAAATACCTCAAAAAGTAGTCCTGGACTTGTATCACTGGAACTCAGTGGCATTTCCTTTTAATTATTCATAAAGTGACTCACCTTATCGTACATGGCTCTGGTGATATCCAAGTGTCTTTGGCAACAAACCACGGCTTCATCAAACCGTCCTAAAAGCTTCAGTGTGTTCCCAAGGTTACCACTGGCTTTGGCTTCTCCAAGTTCATCTCCAATAGTTCTGGGGGAAAAAGCAGCAACCAATAATTAATCTGAGGTAATGTCACTGGCTTACTGCTAGTGCTATGTTTAGTATCAGTTATAATGATGCTACTTTGATGAGGCCCACAACTACAAACTGTAGAGGGAGCACTCAGGATGAGAGAATGGCAGTTTGACTGTTTGTTGTTGTGTTTAATCTGCAGGTTGGGAGCCAAAAAACTAAACATTTGAAGTGAAAACACAGTTTTCATTCCAGCATCAGCAAAACTAAAGTCTGCTTCATGAGAGATATTCTGGGAAGCCTGAATCCTGTTTAGTGACAGTCACTTGACAGCAACATGACTACGTGACAATGCAGCTTCAATGTATAACAGAAATTACCTAAAAATGAGTCATTTGATCTTTCAGTTTTGGTGGTATTTACCTGTGTGGGGGGGTAGGTTCTGGCAATTTAATTATTTACTAAATGATTTAACATCATATAAATGTTTACCTGGTAAGTGTGAGGTCATGCTGATGGTACTCCAGGGCTTTGGTATACTCTTGCAGGTGGAAGTAGGCATTGCCCAGCTGGCTGTAGATGGCACTAAGAATTTGGAGATCTTCTGTTCCAACCTGAATGGCAGACTCAAAGAAGGACACACCGGCACGGTAGTCACCAACTTTACACAGCCGCTCACCTTCCAGAGCCAGTTCCAGACATGACGACTCCATCCTGCAGGGAAGTGGAATCTGCATGAGACGTGAAAGGGAACTGTGTCCCGAAGACATGAAATTCTTAAAAACAAAAGAAAAGAAAAGAAACATATGTATCTTGGCAAAAAGGTGAAAATCCTTAAGTCTATATTTAATCATGTCAGATTAGTTTGGAATTCACCTCTTTGCAGCTCAGGTGGTAATAAGGGCCTTTCAAATAGTCAAAAAGTATGACGTGATCAACACAAAAAATTAGCAAATTACAGGAGAAAAAGCAGGAGAAATAAAAAGAAAAAAGAAATAACTAATGAAAGGGAGGTGAGTGTGAAAAAAAGGATTTGATACTTTTTCACATGAAGAGAGTTTTGCATTTGCCACGCTGAAGCTCAAGTCACATATAAAGAGCCATTTAGGTCAAAAATTAAACAACCATATATTCCAGGATCAACATCACATAAAGCAGGTGTTGGTATTAATCATTATTGGAAAGCAGGGTCATAGAATAAAATCAATCATTTCAATACCAAGTAGGGTAGAGGGCCATCCACTGTGTGATACACCGAATCCCAAGACAATCCACTTGACAGCTACATCATGAAAAAATTACAGGAGGGTATCTGCTCTGAAATTTCACTGTGCAGATCTTTTATTTTACTGGTCACAGTGAAACAGTAGATAGAGTGACAGCAGGCAGAGAGACGTTCAGGCCCAATGAAATAAGAGAAAAGAACTGCAAATCCAAAAGTGGGATGAACAGCTTCCTGTCAGTTGGAACTATGAACTCCAAAAACTCCAAAAATACCTTGGAATGAAAATGTGTGCCTTAGGTTTAACCATGAACACAAAATATACTCAGACGTGTTTGTGGTACAAACTAGTATCCTACAACTCCCACGCCCTTCCTATGAAATTTGTAACCACCCCTTTTTCTCCTTCTTCCAACTCTCACACACAAACAAAGGACTCAGTGCCTTCCACACAGCTCACAAGTCAAAACAAAACCAACGACAGCCTCTTATCTGCTGAGTGAGGGAATCTATACGGATTACATCATAAGATTGTAAAACTAATCCAGCCGTGCACGGGTCCTGGCTTGGCTCCTTTCAAGGCGCACCGTTCACATGTCTACAGTACCGGTACAAATGCTAAGCTGAATATCACGAGCAACATCAGGAGTGAGTGGGTGCATTTTGTGTGGGATTACAGGTTTGAATACAAATTCACAAGTGAAGCTAAAACCACTGGAACCCCTTCTGAGGCACCTAATGCAAAAAACACCACTGAACCTGAGGCTTCATAATAAAGAGTCAGCAGCACTTCACATGACATACATGGGGGTTTACATTTCCTTGTAGCTGGACAAACTGTAACTACGTAGACATTACATCGACGGAGAATAACATGAACAAGAACAATATGCTATAATATATGCTATAATATATTAATCAAAAACAAGTCAGAAACAAATCACAAAATTGGCTACTGCAATTTCCAGCTTGTAAGAGCCTGGATTTCTCATATGTCTTGAAAACAGGGTATTTTAGCGCTGTGAAGAAACTTTGTTCAATGACTCTATGTGTCAGAGAAACCTTTCAGTGTACTCAAACTGAGGAAAATAAATACTACAGTTTATAGTCTGAAGCAAAAAAGACTGACAATATGTAGCTCAATTCATATCACAATCTCTAATGGAAAAAAGAGAGAGAAAAAAAAGATTTTTATGCTGCCCTTATCAGTAGCTAGTTTAACTCAGCTACTCAGCTGCTTTCTTATCTCTACATGCGACTAACTGACACATTGGTGGGAAAGATATTACAAGTGCTAAATTCCTACTGGACAGCAGGGATCTCCAACCATGAATTTTCATGAAGTGGAGAGTTTTTATCTAAGCATCTTAATGTCACAGTTTGCTTCCTAATGGTCCTCCATATGATTGAAAATACTAATTTATGCGCTTTCTGTGCTACGAAGCCATTCTCTGGACATGTTTTCCATGAGGACATAGCCATGCAGTGTGTACAGCACAGTGGTGGATCGGTGCTGCACACATTAAGCCATTTAAAGACTTAGAAATACAAAGAACAAAGATTGTTTACTGTGTTCACATGGTGCCCTACATCCAAATGAGGACAATTTGTTAACTCTAAATGTGAGGTGACCTTAAGTTATGCAGAGATCCACATACCTGCTGCTTCTTCCCATTCTGATGCACTGTAGACAGTTTGACAGGACGGACATCTCAAGCTTTCTAATCACTCTGTGGAGCATACGCAGCCCTTTCAGTAAAATACTCCTCAGCTTCTCTACTTTGACGTGCATACACATAACGCATGCAGCCACGGTGCCCCCAGTTGCCTAAAAAAAAAACAGCAAGCTCCCCCGGATCCGCTGAGGCAAAACAAAGGACTTGAACTGCTAAGCGCTCTCAATGAACATTACCAGTGTGGTGCCAGACACTGAGATCTTTTATTTAAGGCAAGTGCAGATTAACACCAGGTTGTTCCCAAGCAGAAATGGTCGAAGAGAGAGTGGTCAACCGGATTTAGCCTATGGTCACATTTCTCATTACTGCAGCCCTCGGTAACCTGCACCTCTAAGCCACCTGATGTTGTGTGTCACTTTCAATTAGGATAGAGAGTCAACAGTGATTACAGCCACTTTAAGTGGCTCCAGGGAATCCTAAGGCTATCTACAACAACACTGTATGAAATCATCACTCAGCAGCGGCCAGCATGAGTGGGTGAACAGTGGGCACACTTTCATTGACCCCTCAAAATTATGCTGACTGTCTGATAATATCAACTCCTAACGAGATGTGTCGAGAGAGTGAACGCAGTCTTGGATTCTCATAATTATTACAATGATTTGTTTGGGTCAAATGCCACAGGGATGGCATTACAGCGCATTAGAAAAGGAAAGACAGAAATAAATCTACGCCGGAATACAATCCCTTCTCCAAAGCCTCTAGTCACTCAGCTGTGGCCGATCTACAGAAAATCCACTTGTCTGAATTAACTAAGATATCTTGCTCAAGGTGCCCTCCAAGGGAGGGAGCAATGTTGCAGCCAGTTACTGGGCTGGCAGTGAGCTACATGGGCCAGGTGGCATTCAAGATGTCACTTCAGTTGAACAGATGCCAACTTAAATGTTATCTGATCGGGTCAAAAGTTGAGAGGAAATTGCTCACATTCCTAAACCATATGGAGTTAAGTTTCAAGCAAGCTAACGACAGCTAATCAAGCTTTATTAACACTGCTGATCAGACAGCTACTCTCGCTCGGGTAAGTAAGATATGTAAGGAGAGGAGATAAAGAAGTTCAATGCACAGGGCCAACCACTAGTGCAGATCTCTTCAAACAGAGAGGTCCTTGGTGCCTTGCTCAAGAGCCACAGCAGTGCAGATGAGCACCAAAGCTTCAATTCAGACACCATCCAGTTGCTACTCCCAGCTGAAAGACATGTTGCTGTTGGTGCTGGGGATAAAGCCGGCAACTTTCTGGTCATCAGACTGTGTTGCTAACCTGCAGGCGAGCCTGTCACTCCACAGGATGTCACTGACAGAGACTGGGTGAATGCACACAGTAGAATTCATACGGAGGAAAATACACAGTCCTTCCCAGTCTGTTGCTACATTGAGTTCACCAGGCGCTTCATTTCTAAGGTGTGATAAAATCTGCTTTTCTGTCAATGGCAGCACAGACACACAGAGCAGGCCTACAATATATATCATATTTTCAGTCATTTCACCAATAAAACACTGACAAAATTAACACAAAATCTAAGATGTTCATTCAACTATGATTTCAATTCTTTTTGAATCAAGTAACAAACACTGCAGTGCATTAGTGAGAATTAGAATAATTGTTCCTTAAAAATGTGAGGAGTACTGGACAGGAGTACAGGAGAGGAGTAGGAGATGGCAATTTGTCATACAACTACCACAGAAACGTCGGTAACAGATATACCATATTGTTAAATCCCCTTCTGAATTATCAATACCAACAATCCTTCATTGGTTGAGGTTTACTGACATGGCAGGCTAAAATGTGAAAACAGCCAGGCAGTCAGTTAAATATCCATGTCATCATTAATGCTTCAGTAATGTCATGAAATATTGACACCCAGGACAGTTAGGCCTCCAGCCCAGACCCCCCACAGTCTGCATCAGTCCTCAGCCAGCCAATGAGGTATCGCCTTACTGCCACAGTAAAGTTGACATGGAGTACACTAACAATACTTATCCTTGTATATATGCATGGACATACAAATTCATGTGTATAAAAGCACATAGAAATGTTTGCATAAATATCTTTCCGCTGATATTTAAATAGAAACGTAGTATAATAGTAATAGTTCTTAATAGTATAATTAAGTGATATGTGACTGTCTTATGTTTTCCTTAAAATGTATATTATCTGAAGGAACATATTACCTCTTTATTAAAATAATTACATTACGCAGCAAGAAATAAAACTTTAAAGAGATGACCAATACCTGCTGCAAGTCATTCGACATTAAAAAACAGTGAGGAGAAAACATACTGCTGTTGGAATAAAAAGTCAACAATTCATTTTTTGTTTGTTTTTCCCACTTGAAAGCTGAAATTTGTGTGATTAAGGTTTCATGCACTCAGGTTCTGTGACTGAAGACCAAAGAGGCCCACTGCATACATTTGTATGTTGAGAACACCAACTTGTTTTTCTCAGTTCTTGAGAAGTTAGCTTTTATGAATTTTTCAGGTGGACACTGGCAACACTCAGCCTACCTGTGGCGGACATGCAGGGCATGCTCCCTGTCCTGTGCACAGCGCAGAGATGCTGCCATACATGACAGTGTACAGTCAGCCCAGCAGTCCTAATGAGACCCACAGCCAGAGGATGAATAACATGACGGATCCCTGCTAGCTGCAAGGCTCAAGGGTAAATGAGCTAAGCAAATCTCCTTTAAAAAATGTGGAGTGTGTGGAAGCCATCAGGAAATGCTGCATACCGACATGCAAGGACTACATCGGAAAATGATAGAGTCTAGCTTTCACACACACACCCCTATCTATCGTTGCCCCACCTCTTCATCTTGAAACTGGAGCTGGAGAGGCAAGGACTCATTCTCCTGCTAACAACAGCAACACTGGTGGCATTAGCCAAAACAAACACTACCAGCTCTTTTTTAGGGGATGTGGATGGGCAACTTTGCAACAACTGTATCAGTTAACTGTCATATCTGGTTATTATTGTCAGTCTCCATTACATTTCTTAATTAAAGCTGCAGTATGCAAGTCTTCTCACATTAAAACAATAGATCAATAGGATATTTGACATGATCAGCCTGTTTCTGTGTATATGAGCCTAAATCCTCCAGTTATCCAGAATTTGGCTTTCCCATAATGTTTCACACATTCTGGGGTGAAACCCTTCTACTATTGGCATGCAGCAAATAGGCATGGCCAACAGTCAGCTGGATTGTGGCAATCAAGATGAGGCTAACAGCCACAAAACAGGGGATTGCAGCAACAGCAACAGTGGAAAAACAGTAAGAAAAGACAGAGGAGTGAAGCTAAACATGCAGTAGATAAGACCGTTAAAAAAACATGGCACTTCTTTTCCAAGCGGTGCCATCTGAAGCAGACAGGGCTGAGAGGCATCATAGAGATAGCTTATATACTGGCAGAAAGGTAGCCTAGCCAGTTGCTTTTTTCTACATGGCAAGCTAACTGCGTCAGACCACCCCAAAAACTTAATCAGAAACCTCATCCAGATGAATGATGAATGAAATGTTGGAACAAACGAGGAAGACTGCAGGACTTGCAATACATTTCAATGCCCTAAGTGAAAAAGACGCATATTTTAGCTGTTAAAAAAAATCACTTAAGTAGGCTCCATCATGTATTAACTTCAAAAATAATGAGGTTGAACACAACTACCTGCAAAACTGGGATACAAGACAGAGACTTTCCGGCCGTTATTCTGAAGATGATGACCACACGTTGCAATAGTGTTACATTTAAGCATTTTAGTTTCTTCTCCTGTAACTATATAGCAGGATTGTGCAACAGCAGTGAAGGACAAATTCAACAGAAACTGAGAATATTTGACAGAAACAAAACTGCCCTCTTCACCTTTGTGTCATTCCCTATTTAAATGAAAATTTCCAGTCTCATCTGTTAGCCCTCCTTTAACTCTTGCTACTGCAAAACTGTGAGGTGCTGGGGAGAAATGGCAAATGTCAGTGTGCAATTTGTATTTGAAATCAAAGTATTGACTTTTCATTCAAATTTGTATAAGCCTACAGCTGCTTTTGTGTAGCAATAAACCTTTCATCACGAATCACACAGAAAACTATGCAGGACCTAGGAGGTTAATTCTGAAAAGTCCAGTAAACTGGGAAGACCCCGGTTAGCAGCTAGGCAGCATACACTCTGTATGACCAAGTGATGGGACTCTTACTGCGCCCACAGGTGATGTGACTGTGACAGTCTCTGTTATGTGTCACAAGAGCTTGAAATTCAGAGAAAAGTTGAAACATTATGTGGCTGAAATGTCTCAAACATAACTGTTTTCACAACAAGCAGGACTGGCACAGATCCAACAAAAAGACAAAACAATATAACGTTCCTGTCGTGACTTGTGATGTGTCTAGCCAATACAAAGTTTTGCCATATATTTTCAAATTTTAAGTATGATGTAACTATCGTTCACATGTGACATAATGTGAGAAACGCAGCTGACTTTCCTGGAAATGAGTCAGTCAGTTATTCCTCAACGGTCTACATGCTAACACATGTTTCCTGTTGGACTAAATAAAGACAGGCTGGTCTTGGGAGACAACTTCAGTTTGTTGATAGCTTAACGTTACACTTCTAGCACAGCAAGGCAAAGTCAATATTTTGTACAAACTATAAGCTAATAAAGCGGGTAGACTTCCGTCTGAAAAACAGTCTATCGAGGAATGGAAAGGGGGCACGACAGGACACACACAAAAACTTGGAAATAAAACTAACCAACTTACCTAAAATGGAAGTAACCTCCGTGAAAACACCATGAACCAAGTTTCAGTTGTGTAAAATGTATTCAGTGACTCGGAGTGGTCTAAACGCCTCTTCCTATCTAGTTGTTTAAAATGTTATTCAGCTGACCACCTGAGGAAGATTTTGGTGAATGTTGGGGAAGCAGAGGTTGGAGAAGCCACTCCTCATGGTGAAAATCTGCCTTCAATTAGGATTCCACAGCTGCTGCCTTCCAGTGCTGTCGGAAATATCGAAACTAAGACTAAAGCGCACTTAAACCACTCACCAAAGTGGTAAACTAGCCAAGATTTGATGTTCAGGGGGCGGAAAGGATGGAAACTGTGTAATACAACAACTTATTACAAATAATTTAAGTGTGCACTAAGGGTTGATAGAAGTGAGGACATGTAGTCTCAACTGTCAAAAATGTAGGATAAGTACATAATCTATTGGCCATCAAATTAGATGCTTATACCACTTTTTTGTCAGTTTTCTAAAATAAAACGAAAGCCACCAAATTGAAGTGCCTTTGTGTTTGATCCGTATTTTCTGAGAAAAGGCACTTGTGTGAAAAGTCGTTTTTTCGACGACCAAGCTAGGATACAGGAAATTACGAAGAGCAGCTGAAAGCAGCAAGCGGTTTATCAACAAACTGTCGAGTCAGAAAGGCAGAATGAAAGAATTAGACTTCTTGGTCAAATTTTTCAGAAATAAAACAACTTTTTTTTAATTATTATTTATTTTTTACCAAAAGTAGCAAACCCTAACCCTAACCCTAACCCTAAGTAGCAAAGGGAAAATAAATAATCTGTAATATTTATGAAGAGTGTTGTGCCATAGGCTTTAGTCCACATGGATAAAAAAAAAAAAAAAAGTTTTCAAAGCATACATTCATACCGATATTACCTAATGCAAGATGCCATACGTGCATTATTAAAATACGAATTGTCTGATGCACTTTTTTATATTCGTTGTAGGGTAGGGCCTACATGTGCCCTCTATGGGTCTGAATGTGCATTACACACATTCACCCCAGGTCAATTCCCACAGACACAGAGGTAACTAATACTTCCTACTGTCCAAATTAGGGCTTACAGAAAATAACTATAGTGATCCTAGAATAAAACCAATTAAAAATGACAAACACACTGTAAGCCTCCACTGGAACATCACAGGGATATTTTGGAGGTTTTTCTATAAAGCTATTTTTTGTTGCCTGCATTGCCTGTCATTTCTGCTAACCAAGTGAAAGTGTAACAAACACACACATTGAGCCTGGTTTTCCATTCTAACAATTTTATTATTTTCAGTGCTAATAAATGTAAAGGCCGTTTGATATTCAGAAGCTGCCAGCCACTGTGGCCATTTTTCCTGGACTGTGTCCAAGCATTGATCAGAGCATTCACAGATGGGCTGGCTGAGCGAAGAGGCTATTTGTGAGAATTTGTTGAGGTATGCCATCAGGCCCAGGGGCTTGTTCAATCCGATTGCGTGCAGCTTATCGAACACCTCCAAGACATGGATCTCACAGAGTGCACATGCAGCCTGTGTACATTCATTCCATAGCCCGGAGGTAACTAAACTAAATTTACACCATGTTCATGCCAGCCACTGTTTGTTCCTGCTGAGGTCTGCTTCTTGCTCTTAGCCTAGATTTGGAATAAGAGAAAAAGACAAAGAGAGTGGTGAGGAGAAAGAGGCAACCAGATGAGCAAAAACACAAACACACATTAGTGCATGGATAATCTAAGAGAACACTGAGCTTTGGCTCACAAATGGAAGCTTTATTTCACTTAAGAGATTGCAGTAACAGCAGTAGTGGTATTGTGGTAGTGTCATAATAGCAGCCGTGAGCAAAACAAATAGATGAATTAGTGTCAAATGTCTGAAAAAAATACATCAGGAGTGCTAGGTTTGGCTAAATTTAAGCATTCAAGTAGTTGACAGCGAATACAAACCAAGCTCTGCTCCAGTTGTTCAAACATTTGAAACCATTTTCAAAAGCATATTTTGCATTACAGCTACAGTGGGAGCACTATTATAGCAGTGGCAGGGAGCCAAAGGAGGGAGATGGCATTTGTCCTATTAGCACAAATTATTAAAGGTCTGCCTTTTTGGGAGGGTGCAATTCACCTGCATACCTTCCTCATGAATGAATCAAACTTGGAGGAATGGGGCCACTGAGCAGCCCCAGTTAAACAGTGGTGTACCGGGCCGGGCCGGGACAGGAGCGGAAAGGGGAGGAGCCACTGGGGAAATCAGACAGGAAGGTGGGGCTGTGCTGAGGTGTGGCTTCCTGCAAGGCCTGCCTCTTCTTGCGGTCAAGCCTCTTGTAGTGGAAGTCAAAGGGTGGACGCAACGCCACAGGGCCGCCTATCTCCTCAGAGGACGAATCAGAAAGGCCAAGCGGCGGCGGTGGTGGTTGCTGTTGCTGGTTAAGTAGGCCCATGCCTTCTGCGGACTCACTGGAGGATGAGCTGAGGGGTTGAAAGGGATTAACAAAGGCAGAGGGGTCAAATGGGGCAGGATCAGAGGGGATGGGGCCAACAGGTGCTGGGCCCTCAGGTTGAGCAGCAGGGGGCTGCATGGGATCATTTCCCAGGTCGGGGGTCACAGGCGGGAAGGTGGGGATTACAGGATCCGTCAAGTCGTGACCCTGAGGCTGTACTGGTCTGAGGATGTCAACATTCTGAGGAGGGAAAGGCAAAATTACAGCAAATGACACTTGACAAACTCATTTCACTGGACACCAACAGAGGGCCACTCACACTATATTGAATTACACAGTGCAGCTCTGGGGAGACGGGAGAAGACAACATAATTATAGTACTGAATGTAATATTGCACAGCAATATGCAATTTACAATTACACATTTGTATACACACAAACACATGCACACACAACCTGGGATGTGACAAAATAATTATATGGCCAGTGGCATCAATTCATAAAACGAAATAGTGTTTAAAAGGTTGCTTAAATAAAAACTGTAACAAAACACAAAAAAACAAAGCATTCATGAAATCAAGGTTTTGGCAACATGTATAGGCTAATAAGCTGTCACAGTGCAGATTTAATGACATTTTACATGATGTTTTGCTGGAGTTCTTCCACGGTCTTTTTTCTTTAACTTCTACATTCACATTTTCTCATATACTTTAATGTTCCTCTGTTCAATTCCTTACAGTTTGAGGTGTAGATATTTTTACTATTCATTGTTTTATCTTGTTTTTAAACCACCTCTGCAGTCATGTTGCAGCAGCCACAGTGTTTTGCACTGAATGTACTGAATGCACTGTTCAGGTTGACAGATTATGACAGAAAAGGAAGGGAAACAATTTCAACATTTGCTAATTTGGCTGTCCAAATTTTACATACATAACTGGAAGTATTACCATAAATCTTCTTTATTTCTTGTGTTTGTCAAGGAAAGTGAATAGTACTTAAGATTAATTCAAGAACAAGGAAGCTGTGAAAACTGTCGAAATACACAAATGGAATAAAGGCCTTTAATCATTAATGAAACTGGATATTTGTTTATTCATTCTTTTATTTTCTTTCATTCTCTGCCTTCATGTTCAGCACTGACATATTCATTTTTTTTATACATACTGGATATGTAGACATCTTCTAAACTATTTTTTACATTAAAATATGGTCTGTTTCAGTCGGGGACACAGTGAGGCCATTCTATATTGTGTTTGCTGTACCTGTAGTTTGAACATCTCACAGGACACCTGAACATCAGGATGGTTGTCCATGTCTCCGTGCACAGAGCCTGCACAGAAACCCGCAGCCTGAGAGAAGAAAAGAGGGAAACTTTACTTTTCCCCATGAGGACACTGGGTCAGTACAGAAATATAGACCTTGTATGATCTGTGAGTCTTATTTTAGAGTGGATAGCCCTGTAAGTAAGATATTAAAAGTATGCAATGCACATAAATTTAGCATTTTTATATGTCTAAGATAGATATTTTTTAATTTATTGATTTTGTGCCAACTGTCTGGACTCATGTTTTATACTTCAGTGTCAGATTCGAGTGTCAGCCGTTGGCAGGTGCCTCTATCTGTCAGTCCCTCTGGACACTCTTGGACTGTGTATTCCACAAAGCTGGCCTTCACTGGCACCACCTGAAAAGACATGCATACACACAGAAATTGCACAAACACACAGGCACTTGCTCACAGAGGCAGAGACAGAGAAATGGTATGGTGTTGTGTTATCATGGCATGTAATGACTATCATCTAGGTTTTAGAACTGGGTTGAGATCCAAAATCGTGTTACCTCAGGTTTAGTATCATATGCAAAGAGTAGCAATATAACGAGCCCGGGTCCTCAGGCGAGAGATTAAATTTCTCATTTGGTTCCCAAACAAATGCCTGGCCTGACAGTAAGGTCTTAAGTGCTTCTAGCAATCGCCTGCACCCCCGCTAGACCGTCTTCTCATTATGGTTATTGTGGAACAGTGTAATAGACAATGATACTCATCTGGTACACTGAAGCACAGAGGTGTGCTGCACAGCGCAATCATGTATACCTTGAGATTTTGCTAAAATGTATTTTCCAAATAAACATTGCATTCAACACATTAAAGTGTAATGAAATCAGACCTGCAGCTTTTCCCTCCTCTAAGTTAATGACCTCATATCTGGTGGTACCTGTGCTGAGGCTCTGGTGATCTTCTTCACCCCCAGCCCCGCCCCCAGCGTGGACTGTCTCTTATAGGAGGCCAGCGTGATGCGAGCAGCGCTCACAGCCTGCTGGCTGTCTGTGGGCAGCAGGAGGGGGCAGGTCGGACAGGTCTGCTGCAGCTTCTCTGGGGGATCTGCAGGGGAACACCAGAATCACTAATCTGATTACGACTACTGACTACCAGCAGGCTATATTTAGATTATAATAGATTAGGAA
>OMKZ01014748.1:0-11407 GCA_900302535.1 Neoniphon sammara
CCTGTCGACCCCTCAGCTCGGTGGAGCCGGCCACCGTACCCTCCATCCCCGAGGCCCACAGCCTCTATGTCACTCTCATCCTCTCCGAGTCAGTCATGAACCTCTTCAAGGACTGCAACTTTGACAGCTGCTGCGTGTGTGTCTGCAACATGAACATCCGGGGAGCCGATGTCGGGGTGTACCTCAAGGACAACGGCGAGGCCCAGTATCCCTGCACTTGTGGCTTCAGCGCCGTCACCAACCGACGCTTCGGCCAGTCTGCCGGGCTCTTCTTAGAGGACGAGCTGGATGTGGTGGGACGGGGCTCGGACGCCAGCCGGGACACGGAGCGGTGTTTCGAAGAACTGCGAGCCACCTCCACGCACAAGGCTGGCAGCCTGAAGGAGAAGCCTCCAGATGAGCTTATTCTGCTGCTGCAGGACCAGTGCACCAACCCATTCGCCCCTATGGCAGGTGTAGAGTATCCCAAGCCTGTGAGTTCAGCCCCCAGCTCTTTCCTGCGGGTTGAAGAGAGAGACTGTTACAATGACTGCTATATGGCACTGGAGCATGGCAGGCAGTTCATGGACAATATGTCAGGAGGCAAAGTAGATGAAACACTAGTGAAAAGCACCTGTCTTCATCAATGGCCAAAACGCAAATGTGAGTTTTTCCTCTATTTCACAGACATAAATTTATTTTTCCTTTTTTGTCCTTCCTGCTGTTGACAGTCTCCTAACTTGAAACTTAATCATGCTAACTCTCATCTCTCTTTGTTTCTCCACCTCCTAAAGCAGCAGATATGAGCAAGTTATATTCTCAGGACGTCCTGCGGGTGTTGTTGTCCCTCCAGCCTGTGCTGCAGGACACCATTCAGAAGAAGAGGAGTGTGCGCTCCTGGGGTGTGCAGGGACCACTCACCTGGCAGCAGTTCCACAAAATGGCTGGGAGGGGATCCTATGGTAAGTCTATATCATAGCTACCTAATCAGATTGATACCTAACAGAGTATAGAGTGTGTTTCATACAGTATATGGAATGCACATTCCATATATCCCTGACTGCATGGGATCGAATGATTACTTAGTTTTTAGAGGCTATGCTAAACATCTGTCATCTTTTCACCCCAGGCACAGATGAGTCTCCAGAGCCCTTGCCCATCCCTACCTTTTTGGTGGGTTATGAGTATGATTTTGTGGTGCTGTCTCCCTTCGGGTTGCCCTACTGGGAGAAACTTCTCCTAGATCCTTTTGGCTCCCAGAGGGATGTGGGCTATGTTGTCATCTGTCCAGAAAACGAGGCTCTGCTCCGTGGAGCTAAGACCTTCTTCAAGGACCTGACTGCTGTGTACGAGGTGTGCAGCTGGCAGCTAATAAAACTCATCTGTCTTGCCGTGACATGTCTGCAGAAACACAATTTCATGTTCTAATGAAATGTAATGACTCCCAACACTTTCACTTTCTCATTCACTCCATTTTTTCTTGACAGGCATGCCAGCTCGGCCAGCACAGGCCCATCTGTAAGACTCACCCAGAGGGCATGTTGAAGGTCGGCACCACAGAGGGCAGGAGCATGGCAGAGCAGCCCCTTAGCGACTGGTTCCTTAAGATGGCTGCCAGAGATGGGAACAATGAAGCCTTTAATAAGCTCAAACTCTTTGCTCAAGTGTGCCGCTATGATCTGGGTAATAGACCTTCATTCACAGTATTTTAAACTAGGGCTCGGCGATATGTCGGTGTTGTGATATGAGACTAGATATCATCACATAATATCAAGATATGGCATGAGTGTTGTCTTTTCCTGGTTTTAAAGGCTGCATTACAGAAAAGGGATGCAATTTTCTGAATTTATTAGACTGTTCCAGTTGCTCTTTTATTTGCCTCTACCTGCCTTGTCATCATATCCACATGACTACTGATTGTTGAAATCTGTTGTGTAAATGTCTTATGAAAGCATTGAAAGTCTGCCACAATATAGGTCCTGTTGTTTATAAAAGAGATTAATCATTTTGCCATATATCTGTCACCTCTTCCAGCTCCATACCTGTCAGACCAGACTCTGGACAGCTCTCTATTGTCCCAGCGCAACCCCACTGTGGCCTCCTCCTCCTCCCAGACCTCCAGCTCTTCCAGCACCTCCTCAGGACCCCAGAGCACTAACACTACCAACTCCAGCACCAGCTCTGCCCAGCCTGCCCAGGTCAACAGCACCCCTCCCTCCTCCTCCTCAGGCCCCCAGACCATTGGGGGAATGGCCTCAGCCAAGCCAAGCTCCTATGCCCCCTTTGGGACAACTGCAGGCTTGCAGGGCAGCGCCTCTCAAAACGGACCCCAGTCAAACCCCCAGGGACCAGTGGGTCTGGGGGAAAACGGACCCTCTGCCAACCAGCCTGCGGGACCCACTGAAACACCAGAGAGGTATGTTACCACCATGTAGATCATTTGGGAGTGATTCTTATGAGTCGCTCACTGTTGAGGCAGGTGTGTGCAGAGCTGGCCTGCTGAACAACTGTCTTACTCTCCCCAACAGCACAATGGAGAGAGACAAAGTGGGCAAGCCAACAGACGGGGAGTCCCATGCTGTTTCCTACCCTCCTGCCATCGTGGTGTATATTGTAGACCCCTTCAGCTATGAGGATGCAGACAGAGAAGTCCATTCCAGCACCTACACACTGGGTCTGCTGCGCTGCTACCTGGAGATGCTCCAGTTCCTGCCTCTTCACATCAGAAACGCTGTTTCAGTGCAGGTACACAGCTCAAAATTAAAGTCACAAGCATGCAACATTTTGATGGTTTCTTGTAGGGCTGGGTATTGGCACTGATTTCATGTTTCAGTCTGGTTGTGACTCACAAGGTTTTAATTCATTTCTCTATCAATTAAGGTTACAATATCTCAGTTACAATACCAGATTTGGAACTTACATAAATCTTTTTTCCAGCTCTTCTTCACCATCGTGGTTTTAAATCCAAAATGCATCAACACATCTGACTTTACACTTGATGGCACTGGCTTCAGTTAGGGAGCTCCAGCCATTGTTTATTCATTCACTCAGAATGTAATTTGGTCAACTGAGTTTCCCTCTGCTAGTAGTTCAGTAGGTGATGTTTGTAGGACAGGAGGGATGCTACAAATAATATTCAGCAAAAATCTTAATACATCCATTGACAAAAGGCATAGATTGATATCGATTGGAAAGTCATTTTTACCCAAGCTTAGTTTCTTGCTTTGGTAATTAAACATTTCAGGTAAAAAGACAGGGTATAGTGCAGGATTGATTGGTTCACTGGAAGTGCATGACTTCCAGTGTACCATAACTGAACAGACCCTGAACTGCGAATGAAGCATGAAGTGAAACATTGTCTCATGAGACAGACACATGTTTGATCAGCTGTCGACTTCATCAAGGAGGTTAGCTTCTGTGCTTTATGAGAGATGTCTCCTTTAGTTTTGGCTGATCTGCTTCCTTCAAAGGTGCAACAGAGGGGGTTGACAGTAGTCGCAAAGGGAGGGCGAGAATGACCGGGGGACCCATTAGTAGAGACTAACAGAGGTGGTAACCGCCACACCTTTGATTTGTAATGATTACACGATTGCATCAAAATTCCAAGGGGACTTTTGAACCACTAGAGGAACCGAAATGCTTTTGTGTACCAGAGTTAAAAATGAATCATACACACACAATAATGACAGAATTTTGGACAGGACTTGGGCCCTTCCTTCCTAACATAATGTCCTACTGCACATGGATCTTTGGCTGATACTTACTTGCATAAAAAATTATATTACAGCTGAAATAGGTCTATATCAAATACTGAATTTTATACTTAATTTAAAGCAAAGTTAATGTGTGGAAACTAACCTCAGCAAAATCTGTAAAATGCCTCTTTAGTGGCAGGAAAGCATGAGAGGGATTCATGGAGGAGTGCATGTATTTTAATACAACATGCATGACTCCAAAGATGGATAACTATATTAATTGATTTACTTTTATTTGATTGAGAACTCAAAAGATTCAGATTTCATGTGTATGTCCCAACTCTACAGGGAGGAATTAACTCAGTAATGGAAGTTGAAAAATACTGGATTGGCATTGCAAAATTTGGATACAAGGTGAAGGTGAAGATTCTCAGTGAATCCAGATGTTGAGAAACAATAGCACAGCACTGCTGGAAGCCAAAATGATGTTTACACAAACAAAAGCCACTGTATAATTTTAATCTGAAATTAAAAGAGACAACATTCACAATCACCTTTTGACTAGTATTGCTGTAATAGTGTTTAATCTAGCCATTTTGCAAGAGAGAAAGAGTTTGATGGAACAGCACAGCAAATGAAATTTAAATTGACCAGACATTGCACGTCTGGCAAGATCTCAAAAAGCAACCAGCCACTGATCACAGTTCCTCAAAAGTCCACAAGCAGCACGCAATGATGTTTGCATGCAAAATCGTGTGCCAGACTGAGTGGAGTACCTAACCAACGTCCAGACCGCAAATGCACTGAGATTTAAAATGATATCAGATGTCAGTTTAAAATAACCGTATATGCTTTTTCTTTTTTTTTTTTTTTTTTTGGTCAGATCATTCCCTGCCAGTACCTGTTGCAGCCTGTGCATAGTGGGGAGCGGCTTGTATACGGCCAGCACCTCAAGTCCCTGGCCTTCTCCGTCTTCACTCAGTGTCGCCGGCCTCTGCCCACCTCCACCAACTTCAAGGCCCTGACTGGCTTTGGCCCTGGTCTTGCCATTGACACGGCGCTCAAAAGCCCAGAGGTAATCACCACTGTGGTTGCATTTCTAAAACAGATGTAACATATAGTAAAGGCAGCGGTGAAAGTATGGTTAGATCCTCGCATTGTTGATTTTTTTTAGGTTAATTTATGTATGTATGCATGTATTATTTATTTCTTAATTTACTTATTTTACTCTGTCTCTGACCTTTTCACAGAGGCCCGAGTGTCTGCGTCTGTACACGCCTCCCTTCATCTTGGCGCCAGTGAAAGACAAACAGACAGAGCTGGGGGAGACGTTTGGTGAGGCGTCCCAGAAGTACAACGTCCTGTTTGTGGGCTACTGCCTTTCCCATGACCAGCGCTGGCTGCTGGCCTCCTGCACTGACCAACATGGAGAACTGCTGGAGACCTGCATCATCAGTATCGATGTGCCCAACAGGTACTCAAACTCACACGTTCACACTCTGCTCCTGCGTTCTAGTCGGTACTGTAACCGATGTTCACATAAAACTGTGTCTCTCTTTTAAGTCTATTTGTTGTGTTTGGTGCAGGGCTCGCAGGAAAAAGGGCTCAGCTAGGCGTCTGGGTCTGCAGAAGCTGTGGGAGTGGTGCCTCGGCCTGGTGCAGGTGACCTCACTACCATGGAGGGTAGTGATTGGACGGCTTGGCCGAATGGGCCATGGTGAGCTGAGAGGTACGTACATTTCCAGTATCTGCAGTTTGCATTTGTAGTTGAGTGGCAGTTGGGCTTATTTACTTGAAGAGTGAGGCTGGGTGATATGGACAAAATCAAAAATACTGTCTTTGGCTGTATACCTCTATCAATATTGTGACATTAGTGTAGGAATGACTGTTGATGCATTATTGAAGCTTTCATAAGATATTTACACACAAGATTTTTGATAAACAATCATTAGTAATGTGGATATGATGACCAAGCAGGTAGAGGCAAGCACTAGAACAGCTCAAACAGTCTAAGAAGTTCAGAAAATTGCATCCCTTTACTGTAATGCAGCCTTTAAAACCAGGAAAAGACAACACTAATGCTGTATCACAATATCCAAAATCCCAGTCAATATCTAGTCTCATATCATATTGATATAATATCAATGCATCATCCAGCCCTATTGAATAAACATGTAAACATGCCTTTCTTGATGAAAATTTTCTCTCTCTACATGTTGCAGACTGGAGTATTCTGCTGAGCAGGAGGAACCTGCAGTCTCTCAGTAAGCGGCTGAAGGAGACATGTAGGATGTGTGGCATCTCCGCTGCTGACACTCCCAGCATCCTCAGTGCCTGCTTGGTTGCCATGGAGCCACAGGGCTCATTTGTCATCATGCCAGGTAAAGGCAAATGGATAACGTAAACTGATGGTGTTTTACACTGAGCATCAGAGAGAGACAAGATACGAGTCTGCTAGTTTTTAATGAAGTTGTGTTGAATCTAACTGTGACCCTTCTCTCCATCCCTCCCGTTCAGACTCTGTGTCAACAGGTTCGGTGTTCGGCCGCAGCACCACACTCAACATGCAGACGTCCCAGCTGAGTACACCTCAGGACACATCTTGCACGCACATCCTGGTGTTCCCCACCTCGGCCATGGTGCAGGTCAACACTAACACCACCGAGCCCATTGACATCAACTTCAATCCCATCAATCCTGGTATGTACTAGAGCTTACAGGGCCTCAAAAGAAATGTCCATTGTCTTATTAGACTATTGCATTTCTGTCCAACATCTGTGAAATGTTGAATAATGAATGTTGCATTCTACCTCTGTTAATTTGTTACCATGGGTTATGACTGCAGAGAGAGAATAGTTTACATAAGCCTAGAGCTCGTTCATGGAAAGGACAATCCCTGAGCCCTCCTGCTTGTTTTTCTCTGCAGATGGATCTGACGGAATGGGCATCTTTGACCTGTTTGACAATGACATGGTGGACCCAGACCTCATCAACATCCTGCCCAACTCTCCCACCACCTCGCCTGTACACTCTCCTGGTTCTCACTACCACCAGGGGGGAGACGGCAGCAAGGTCAGTCTACTTTTCATAGCTTATCATTTCTGCATGAAAACACTGGCTTTGCACATAACAAGTATAGATTTAGTTATAGTTTATAGACTATAATTGGAAATTGAGACCTAGTTCCAGTGTTTCCAGAACTGTATGGATCAAAACTCAATTCTTGCTGTCAATTCTAGTCATTTCAATTTTGTATCATTTTTTTTAATGCACAATTCTGAATTCATCGTATTGCATATTAATGGTTTCACTCCACTGTCCAGCCATGTGCAAATAACGAAGCTGTGATATGACATAATAAGGCTTGGGGAGCAGTGTGTGTGTGGTGATAAGAGCTCGTGAGCAGTTTCTTTACAGCTGAAGTGCAGAGCAGCATATTGAGTGTTGTAAATATTAGAAGACATTGAGTGCTTGTCTGTAATTTGATTACAAACATTTATTTTGCTGCTGTGTGCTTCACATACACACCACATTTGTGAGGTGTGTTCACATTTCAAGTCATGGGTATTTCAAGTCACTATAATATAACAGTATGGTGTGATGTTTTTTATTTATTCATTTTTTATTATGTTTTTCTAATACAGGATTGGTAGCAGAATATTAATAAAGGGCTAATTAATAGGAATCATCAAGGAACTGACATTGTTAAAATCTTACCAATACCTGACTCTAGTTGCTGGAAAGATTTGGGATGGAATTTTAACACAAAATATGTCATCATCACGTTGTTGAAAACGAGACTTGTTTAATTCACCTTTTCCATTGGTGCTGTGTTTCAGGGCCAGAGTGCGGATCGTATGGAGTCCCATGAGGAGGCCCTGAACATCCTGCAGCAGCCGATGGCACTGGGCTACTTCATCTCCACAGCCAAGGCCGGACCTCTCCCCGACTGGTTCTGGTCCGCCTGCCCTCAAGCCCAGAACCAGTGCCCACTCTTCCTCAAGGTAGTTTTAACATGGCATCTCTGCAGACCTTGGTCAAATAGTATTTGCAGGCAGCTTTTTTTTTCTTTTTTTTTCACCTTCATGCAGCCAGTTTGCCTTTGTCTGTGAAGTAGTCGATCAAAAGAAAGTGTACCAGACTGACTTGGAAATAAACTTAACTTACTGGTACTCACTGTTTTGTCTTATGTAGTAATCTCTAACCATCTGGTTCTCCAAGCAGTAATAAGACAAATGCTAAGATTTATTTCCAAATGCCATCTGTCCCAGATCTGTACCTCTGATAGTTATCCTGGAGCTCGGACATGAGGTAATGTTAAAGGTATGAATACATGTAACTTTCAGCTTTGTCCTCCCCTCTCCCAGGCCTCTCTGCACCTGCATGTGTCTTCTGTCCAATCAGATGAGCTTCTGCACAGTAAACACTCCCATCCTCTGGATTCCAACCACACTTCTGATGTACTCAGGTACACTGCTCAGACCATAAGAAACTATATAGTTTAAGAATCATTGAATTAAATATTAAAATGAAGAAAATTATGTGCAAGAACAAGAGCAAACTTTTCTTCAGGCGCTTTGTGTCAGAGGTTTCTGACAGGAAAAGAGTTATGATTTGAGATGAGCTGTGCCAGTACTTTATCTGACCTGATCTGAAATGCTTGGGGCAAACTTCATCACATTTCTGACACGTTTATTAACATCGGCATGTCTGTGTTCTCTCTGACAGATTTGTGCTGGAGCAGTACAACGCCCTCTCCTGGCTGACATGCGACCCTGCAACCCAGGACCGGCGCTCCTGTCTGCCTGTTCACTTTGTGGTGCTCAACCAGATGTACAACTTTATTATGAACATGCTCTGAACTCTAATGGGGTCTGACCGCTGAGATTTGATTTGACGGATCGCTCGGTATCATGATGATTTTTTTTTTTTTGCTACAAAGGATCCCAGGACTCAATGGACCTCATGCTCCATCAGGGTAGATGTGGAGAATGCACTCCCCTCCCTGGTGTATCTCACACAACACTGACTGACTGGAAGTTTCCAATCAACAAATCAATCAATCAAATGCCAAGAATCCATTTTAGCATTTTGGATGATCAAGGGACGTTTCATAAAGGAAAATAAATTGTCTTTTTAATGACTGTAGATTGCAATCTATGAAATTTTATCCTAATGAAATGCCTGCATATATTATTTATTGTAAGTTTTTAAATGTGGAATTTTTAATGCTTAATATCTTTTATATATTACAAATCCTAGAGGGTGTGTATATTGCCATCTCACTGTAAAGGAATTGGTTTAAAAAGTGATGTAATTTTCTCAATTACAATACAGAAACCTGTTCAAGTGAATTTGCTGTAGATTGCTTTTAGAGTATTATTTTTTCAAAGGGTACAGACCTTTTTATTGCCATGCTGTAAAAATGAAGTAAACTGGCCTGGGCATTTGCGTCCCACCCAATGAGTGGATGAGACTTACCTCTCTGTCTGCTTTGGTGCCAGAGTCTCTCGCACAGTAACTCAATGAGCTCTGAAGAGGAATAAAAGGTACATTGTCAGATTATATATTTTATATAACAGATTTAGGTAATTGTGTGTGTATATGTGTACATATAATTGTGTGCCGCTACTGATGGTGCAGCTTCTGTTTTAGGAATAAAGTGCGTCTACCTATTGTCTTTGTTATTGTTGTCTTTTTACACACCGACTTAAGTTACTGACAGCTGAATAAACTGGTATTGATGTAATCACAACAGATTCTGTGAAGTGGGAGGTCTTGTTTTGGCATCTAGATTGTAGAGAAAAAACACTTGTGCCTGTTAATGTGTTTTCCCTTTAAGTAGGTCACTTTCTTTTCTCAGAATTTCCCTGTTTATAAGATAATTGTGTCCAAGAAATCCCCCTTGACCTCTGCACTCTACTTTTTGTCACTTGTAGTTTTGGTGATCAAAGAAATTAAGCTCATTCTACTGTTGCACTTATTTTATGTTACAGAATTGTCAGCTAGAACCCTTAAATCTAAAAAGGGAAAAAAAAATGTAATATGAAAGTGAAAGTGACAGTTACTAAAATTTCCACATGTGGTGCCTGTCAAACGCCTCTGGTTGACTGATAAGTTTTGGCACATCAGTGATTTGAGGGTTACAAGGGGCAATGGGTTGTGGCCGAGTAAAGACTTCCTCGATGGAGCGGTGATTTTAACCCTGCCCGTACTAAAAGGATTTGGCTGGTTAGTGAGAATGGAATTAGCTAATCAAGGAGAACATGTCATCCCAAAGCTTCATCCAATCATCGTCTTATGTTCTGCTTAATGGGATCCAATTGAAGGGTAGCCCAATTTGTCTGGGCCCATTTAGGACAGAGAGCTCATGCCAACCCCCAGAATTCAAAGAATTCACGGTTAGTGAACTGCTTCAGTATTTAGAAACATTACCTCAGCAAACCCAAATGTATCACGGGCATAATGGGACTTACTTTTCTTCCAGCCAGCTCAAAGATCTTTTAGATCTTTTAGATCTTTGAGCTTTTAGATTAGATTGGTTTCTTGTGCATCTATTACCACTGTGTTGAATTCAGAGCTTCTCAGTGGCACAACATCTTGCTGTCGGGCTCAAAAACCTAATGGTTTTCTAAAAGAGCTGCCTTCACCATTGGCTCATTTTGATGATGTCATCAAAAGAACTGAATGAGGGGAGAGGTGAAAAAATTCAGAAAAGACTTCCAGACTTCTGGAATGTGTGCAAGAAAAAGCTCTAAAACATCTGATGTGTAAGTGCATCTGTATTTAAAGTCACAATCAGTATGGCAGAGAAACACTAAGGTTTGCATTACCCAAACATTGTTTCTTCTATTCATCCTTATCTCTATAAATACAGTAATCGTTCATTAGACAATACTGGTTGAAGGCCTGGTTGCACTGTCAAGCACAATCTGAGTTTTGGTGATCCTGTGTATATACAGTACATGGGGAAAACATTCCCACAGGTGTGAAAAATACACGCTGCTGGTGCCCGGAGGTGCTCTGGTTAAAAAAAACAACAACAACAACAACAAACAAAACATCGATCACACCGCACATATGTTAACAGACTTTTTTTCCTGTATGGTCTATCCAGTTACTCTATTTGTAAAACTTTGCTACCACGTAAGCTCTCTTTCTATAAACCAATTCAGAAGGGTTTAGGAGGCTAATGGGATTAGAATAAGCCATTAGGAGTAGTTAATGGTCTTTCCTAGTGTTAGTAAGTAACATTGACTAATTGACCAGGGACCACAAACAGCTGACACTGGCTTATAGCAACAGGTGGTTCAGCTCTTGAAGGGACGCTGAAATGGATCCATCCACTATTACCCATCAGCTAAACATAGTGATGCTTTACGTGCGACTTATGTCATATTTAAATATATGTCAGTGCCAGTGCAAATGTAAATAAGATTCAGAGTGTCCAGTACGAGGGAAACTGTCCTAGAAGCCATCAAATTAATGTTCATGTAGCCCCTCTCCCTGTTGCACGTTTGATGGAGCAAAACGAGCTGTGAAGTAACACAATGTGATTTATTTATTTTATTTATGTATTATTATGTATTATTATATTATGTATTATTTATTTGTGTATTTATTTGTTTATTTGTTTATGTCTTGAATTGTTTGTGTCATTTTTTGCCCTATAAAGGACTTTGTTATAATTTTGTTAAGCATGATTATTACATTTCTTGAGCATGTGTGTTTGC
>OMKZ01014748.1:11472-33922 GCA_900302535.1 Neoniphon sammara
GAGAGAAGGGAGGGGAGGGGAGAGTGAAGGGATATATAGGAAGCCTTTACTTCAGTTTCACAATGTGGACTGACGTTGGAGGAGCTGGATGTTTCTTGTTGGATAGTAGCTGAATTAAAAGCCCTGACAGAGATTTTTTCACCTGTTTTCTTCACTGAGGTAAGAAAGTAGATGCAAAAAAACATTTTTTTCAGCTTACAGTCCAGAAAGACACTTAATATACACTTAATATACATGCTTTGCCAACACATAGATTCAGATGTTTGTGTAGGAACAATGCAGTGTAATGCGAAGGGCAAAGCTCACCTGTTGTCAGGAGGGAGGGGTTCTACTGTTAGCCTAAATGTGAATTATAATCTGAGGCAAGAAAGGGGTTCATTCTATAAGTATTTGGCTTCTAATGTATAAGTGTTAATAAAGCATGAAAAAGGATGCCAAGATTTGTTTTTGAAATACATTGTGTGTATCCCACTCCAGCAACGTCATAGGCCATGCAACTGATGCCTTATGTTAGAGACGAGTATCGGTGGTCTGTGTGCTCTTAAATGACGAGTTTCTCATTCCTCATTCACTATGTTTTGTGCCCAGCCAAAGCTCCTAACAAACAGATCCTTTATGAGATTAAGAGATTTTTCTGGCACGCTGACATGGACAAAATTTAGAGAACAGAGGTTGTTTAACCTCCAGCTAATCTTGTCTTTATGAGAAAGGAGGGATCAGGCTATTGGATTGCTGTAGCCAGGATGGCATTAGGTTGGCATTATCAAACACAGCTGCTCTGTCTCCAAGAAAGCAAACTGCTGAAGAACAGCATGAAGAGAATAAGAAGAAATGTTGGATTAGGGGAAATGTAGTTGCTCTTCTACTGGTCTGTTCAGATGTGAGGAAATCTGTTGAGTTCATACAATTATTGATACCTTTTGAAAGGAACTGAACTGTGAGGGAGCGTGTGTGCTTGATGTGGTTCCTTAGAGTGCTGAACAGTAACTCATTTCTCACTGAAAGATATAGTATTTCACAGAGGGTAAAGAGGCAATAAATCCTACAATATTGATAGAGATACATAAAGTGATACACAATCAATGCAGTGAGGATCCAAGATTACTTTAATTTATGTATGCAGTATAATTTCATAGAGGGGAGTTCATTGCAGTTGGGCAGCACTGCTTGTTTAAAACTGACGCAAGTCTTGTATTCCTGCACATAGCCACAGCACAGAGACAAACATTATGTAAGAGTAATAACACAATGCACTCATAATGTACAACAATAATGGATTCTATTCACTGGCTATTCTCTTTCTAACTCATGTCCACAGTGGGTACAACAGATGTAATGCATATCACACTGTTTACCAACGGCATTACTAATCATGTGTCCTTGGAACGGATGGATCCCAAATTAATTAAATGGATTGGCACACAGCATGTCCTCAATTGGATTACTCCTCCTGATGCAATCTAACTACATATAGTCATTTTTAGATGCAATACTAAAGGGAGCGTCTCTGCTAATATCTATTTTTGTATGAATGTTTAATTTTGCAGACTGGGACTTTATCTGTATCCCTAGGCAATTTATCAACTTCAGCATATGGAATGTCAGGGCCAATGTGACGTAGAGATAAAAGGGTACAAAATCGTTCTGCTGGGATTAAGAGAAGCCAGGAGAGTCAAACTGACCAGCAGAGAATCCAGTGTATTTTCTGGACACTATGATGAACAGGAAACTTTTCTTTTAAACAGTTATTTACATCAGATCTAGGACCAAAATAGCTGAGTTCACCCATAAAAGAATAATCCTTTAGCTGATACAATGCTGTGCCACACCAGACCACACTACACAGCAGCATCCAAACACTACAGGAGGCGGAAAATACACAAGGACAAAAAACAAACAATCAACAAAAAAGCAATAACAACATATGACTGTTGGCAGAGCATGAAAAACATGGAAGGAAATGTGGGAAAGTAGAGTAAGTAGTGGAAAAGTGTATCAGAACCTCTTTTTACTAATTTTATGTGGGATTAACTAATAAACTTGATTGCAAGAAATTGTGGTATTTATCTATTTTTCTGTGAATATTCACTGTTTGATATTGTTTCTGTCTGGTTTATTCGTTGAATGAAGGCTGATCTATCATCAGGTGACCGAAGACTTAGCATCATCTGAATCCGCCAGTTCTCTGTGGACTTCCTCCAGTCCTAAGCAGGGCTACATCTTGCCAGGGAATTGGGGTGCATCATTACTTTGGTCCATTATGTTTGCAACACCAGCAGCCCTTCAGCCAGACGCACTGATGCCAGTCCCTCAAGCTCCAAAAAGCACTAATGGGCCTGGTAAATAGACACTCAGTATTTGAGGTTATAAGTTTTATATAAGTTTTTCATGACAATGTACTATTACTACAGTTTGTCCTATCGTGTCAATGGACATGCAATATTTGTTCAGCAGTGAAATCAAGTGTTTTTTCATCCAAAAAGAATACTCATAAAATACAGTTGTGTGTCTCTTTGTGGTTTTATCCTCCAGACTTCAACATCCTGCATACTCAGGAAATGAGAGCGCACATTCTTGCCTCTCAGCAGTCCTCTTCATGTGTGAATACCCAGGCTCACCAGCACCAACACACACATCAGCATGTTCACCAGCATACCTTTACTCCCATGTTTCACCATTTCTCCACCATCTTACCCGCTGCATCTATAGTGGGAACCCACAACAGTGATGTAAGGAGATCTGTCATTGTTTTGTGTTCCTTGTGTTATAGTAATAGATTACAGTCCATAGTTTGATTTTTTTTTCAGGACTTGACTGATTCCTAACTGAAGTAGTTTCTCTCTACAGTCAGTCACCTTTAATCTCCGCTTCCGTCTCATTCTACAGCTCATCCAGCCTCTATCTAGAGGGACACCAAAGCCGCCCTCCTTCATCCCTTTCACTGGCTTCCACAAAAGCTTGCAGGGGGCCTTCCAACCAAAGGTATGCCCATAATGCACAAGTCAAAAGCTGGCATGTCAGTAGACTTCTAGCATATAGAAACATGAAGTGAAAAATATTTTCTAGCCTCTGTTGCCTTTTATTTACAAGTCGGTTTTATCAAATTAAAAATATGTTTGGTGAATCAATGCCAATTTTTTGTACAATGTTTAAACTTTTTTCTGTCTCTCAGAAACAAGGGAGATGGGGTGCAATGCATGTCTGCATTGCATGGCAGATCTATTACCATAAGAAAATCAAGGTAAAAATCAAATGGATCAATTTTTTTGTACATTAAGACAGCATTGAGCCTTGTATTTTCCACATTTTGAGGTGTTACACCCTGAATTCAAAATAGATTAAATTGCTGGGGGTCCCCCAAATCTCAGTTTAATCCACTTTGAATTCTGCAACATGACAAATTGCAGTCAAGAGTGATGAATAACCTGTAGATACCCATGAGAATGACTTGATGGCATCATATAGGAAAGACTTGTAGGCTGCACATTTCTGTACCTGGCTCCAAAAATGTCATTGTCTCCTCTTTGTATTTGATGCATCCCCGAACAGAAAATGCAGGTGAAATCTCATCAAGAACTGCCACCCGAGTTTCCATCTGCCACCAGTCTAAGTGACGTAATGCGACAGCACAAGGAATTAGTCCAATCCTCCTGCATCTGCCCTCATCTCGGTGAGTTCAACAACAATGTAATAAATACCCTTCGCCACAGAAGGGAAAACAGTTAAGTTGATCAAGCTGATCTGCTTCTCACTTTTTAGAATCTCCACGTGGACAGTCTCCATATGGAAACGGAGAAATAAATTTTTCAGAAATAAGTGGGACAATTAAAAAAGAGGAAAATAGCAGCCAATTCCACAAGAGTCATTCCCCTGAACAGTGCTGCACATCATCACCAGTGCCTCATCACAGCCATGCAACCAAGAGGGACAAACTTGACTGGGATGACTGGGGACAGACCCTGGACCGACCCTGGCATGAAACAGAACTCAAATTAGATGAAACACAAAGTGAGAAGAACGATGAGGAGCACGGAGACCACCGGTTGAACTCTACTCCCGAGGCTTCACCTCTTACAGAGAAGTCTGTGCATCGGACACTGACTCCTGAAATACGCAGCAGACACAGTGGGAGTCACAGAGGTGAATTGGGTGACAGGAAAAGACAGCTGGAGTGTGAGAGTCTTGCACAAGTCAAGAGGCTGAAGCAGGAAGTAAGGGAAGATGACCAGCAGGATTCTTCTAAGACCCAGCCAGCTCATCCAGGCTTTAGCAATCCATTTCTATCCAGTAAAACTCACACTTCCTCTTCAGATCCATCCTCAAGCACCACGCCAGTGCAGCATGTTGCCATAGTGGATGGTGTGCCCACTCTCTACTCTACAGGTAATGTGGCCAGGACATACAGCACCACTCCTGCAGGGTTCATCCCCTACCCAGGAGCTGAAAAGTCTCCCTATACAGTTCCTTCATGGGAGGCATTGTGGGGTGTACACAGAAATATGGACCTCCCCTCCAACCATGATCTCCTTAAAAGAGGTTACTTCCTAAATCGTTGTGAGGTGATCAGGATGCCCGATGTATCCTGGTGGCACAGAGACAGAGAAGCTTTTCACAGCCTCCCCACGACACACATCAACTTCCCTGTTTCTTTGAGGCGGCGGGAGGGTGTCTACCTAAGAGAGAGTGAGTTGTTGCACTCGCTCAATGAGAACTACTATCCTCACTCTTGCCGCCCTCATCCCTACCATTCTGCTTCCCTGGGTCATCTCAGTCAGTCTGGCTTTCGGACCACGGTCTATCCCCACACCTCCAAGGTGAGCCTGGCAAAACAGAGAATGGCTTCTTCCACAAGCATTGCACGTTTGTGTCCATAAGGTTGCTGCTCACTCTGGCATGCCCCATAGTTTTAATGAAGCACAATATTCTGCCAGATTCCTAAATACAAATTCCAATAGGCTTCAAAGTGAGGAACAGTTTAGCATAAGGATTATACCCACGAGCTATTTTCACGATAACTTCTGCTTTCCCTGCTTGACTGAAGCATGCTGGTCCTGAACTTTGATATTACGGATTCCTTGAATGGATGTTTGCAACATTGGGTGTATAGGTAGTCATATAATGTCATGATTCCCTTGTTCAAATGGTTTGCTGCCCAGATATATTAAGAGGCATGACAGAAGTGTGTTGAAAAGGGTTTTTTATGTCATAACCAAAGTCATGAAATGGAAATACAAAAATCAATGGAATGGGAGTTACACAAGTGCTATGCTCATGTTTGTAAAATAAAAAATGTTTCAAAAACATAAAAGTTTGTGGATCGGAACCTGAAATCTGAACACTCCTGAATTAATTCCAATAACATACCCTGTGGTTATGGTAACCTAAATATTAAAGAAAGAGGAAAAATTGTATTTCTTCTAACACTGTTAATGGGCTGACTTCTTCATTGAAAACTTGAAATTACTTCAACACTGTTTTGTAAATGGAGTTATATTTCCAAGCTACAATAAACACAATGCCATTTGACTGCCTCTGTCAGGAATCATCACGGTATTTCACACAAATTAAGAACACGAAACACAGTGAGAAAAGAATACTTCACAGAAGAACTCTATTAGTGCCATTTAAATCATCACATTTCTGGTTAGTGTTTTCAACCACAGTGCTTCGCAAAAGTATACAGACTCCTTGAGGTTTGGGCCATTTTGTCATGCTATCAAGTTATTTCAAAAAGCATGTATTGGCGATTGTCAGTCTGTGTTCTATGCAACACGCTTGATAGGATTTTAGGGTGCAAGACGGACTCCACACCAGAATACTTCAGTGCAGTATGGCATATATAGTTCATTCATGGATAACATTTGAGTGCACCTTCCCATCATTTTGGGAAAAACAGAATTTGACATTTTTCAGTTCTCTTGTCCAGTATCTCCTTTAACTTCCACTGTAACAGTGGACTGGAAAAACTACTGAAACACCCACCCTCTGTATTTTCAATTATAGTGATTGGAAAGGGATGACTTTTAAATCTCTAGAACTGCACTCAAATGCAATCCATAAATGAACCATAAATTCCATATTGTGCTTTAGTACAGTGAAGCAGAGTCCAACTTGCAGCCTAAAATCCTATCAGGTTTTGTTTTCTCATTTCTCATTGCTGTGTGACTAAAAATCCTGAATAAATACAGTATCAAATAACTTAAGAGCACAACAAATCTGTAAAAAGGATCTGAATACTTTTGAAAGGTACTGTATCTCACAGAAACACTGTAATCTATATGAGGCGATCTCAAGCAAACACCAGTCATCTTAAAGCTCAGCTGCCGCACTAGAGGTACTGACTGAGAGCTGCTGTAGTGCCGTATGCTCTCCGAAATAGCTGAGAGAGAACAGTTTAATTAATAATTGCTGTATAAATTGACTGGAATATTTTCATATGAACATAGCATCACTCAAAAAACACCAGAGACCATGGGGGTTGCAGTGGCACTCACATGAGTTCAAATTTTATCTGCCAACTCCACTGCAAAATACACTCAAGTGGAATGAAATTCCTTTCCCCTGTGACTGCATGCCAACTAGAACAGACGATATGCGAGATTTAAGCCATGAAGACGAATGGTGTAATGGAGGGTGGAGGATTCACACTACGTCCATGCCCAGGCCCCTGGCGACCTCAGTCAGCGCCTGAACTGCTCCACATGTCCCACTAGAGTCAGACTCTTCCAGAGGTAATTCTCCAGGCTCATCCTCAATTTGAGGGATGCTACTCATGACGCAGTAGACAGGAGAGTCACTGTCCCTGGGGCTGGGCTGAGATGAAATGTCCTCACCTCCTGATAGCTCTGTGGAAGAAGAGGAGGAAGAGCACGAAGAGGGGGATGAGGAGCTTGTGGGAGAGTTGTGGTTGCTCTCTGGTCTGATGGCGGCCTTCTTGGTCCGGCTACTGGTGTTCGGGCCTTTCCGGACAACCTGACGCCCCGTTTCCATATCCTTCATGATCTCCTGGGTCACCTCCACTGTCTCATAGCGCACCATGTTTAATTTCAAGTAGCCATCTTCATCCTCTTTGTATCTATGAAGGAAATGTAGAACACAACCAAATGAAAAATAATTTTACTGTACTTTCAACTTATTACCTCTTAATGGCTGATGCCTAGACGATTGTTATTTCAGTGGCTATTGCAGGGGACGTCATACCTAAAGCGGGAGTGCCCAGAAGGCCATTTCAGCTGGTGCTTCTTACGCAAATGCAGCGTGAGAGTGTAACACCAAGAGTAGGTCCTGTCACAAATGTGGCATTTGTATCTTGAGACCATGCCACCCTGAAGATGAAAATCAAGTTATAATGTAAGATAAACCATTAAACTGATTTTTCCTGATTTTTCCTAAGTAGCTTCGAAGTTAGAGAAAAACTTTTTTTCCTCATATTGTATGTCACATCCATGTTCTGTATTGCTGGTCTCTTTTGCATCATTTTATACAAATTCCCTGTAATTGGTACCTTCAGAAATCTTGGGATCTCCACTAGAATTTAAAATACAGTTCGTGGGCCTGAACAAAGGAGCATGCATTTGAAATAACGACCCCATTGATGAGGCCAGAAGAATTGAGGAGGTGAACAAAACAATGTCATAACACTGAACTCAAAGTTACAAATGGTTATGGGAGGTTGTAAGACTAATTTCAGTAAGCTATTTGGAAGCTCAGAGGCGTCAGAAACAATCATACTGGAATTCTGTTTAGTGCTGCTTGGTGTTTGGCATCACATAAAGCTGACAAACCTCATGCACTCTCTTGTAGTGCTGGCTCATGGTGTGGGCCATACGAGAAGAGTAATCACAGCCCTCCACTGTGCAGTGGTAGGCAGCCCCCTCATTGTGAGTCTCCATGTGTTTCCGTAGATCATTCTGGTTCTTGAAGCTGTAAGAGTTGACAGATTTGTGGAACAAAGTGCAACACTATTGCAAAAAACTGAAATGCTGTAAATTCATAAACTGACTAAATGAATGGTGTCTGCACAACAGCATGCTCATCAAAGACAGTTCATTAACTGCAGTATAAAAGTAGATAAAAAATGAACTAAAATGTATGAAACCCTTAAATGCAAATATGTACAAAGCTTTTGTTTGTTTTGGTTTCTTTTTTACCATTTTATAGCTTTAGACTGCATAGAAAAATACTGCCGAGATAATTACCAGTACTCCAAGTGTTTTTAATACGGCTCCTACAGCTTTCTAACCATGACAGAAATTAAGAGCCCAGACTGTTAAACAGCTTGTGTTTCTATTTTTACCGGCATTTAATATTAAGCATTGCCGTGGGCTTCCATACTACAGACCTCTCAGAAGCCCATGAAACCACAATAAAAATTACAATTCAAATGGAAAAAGTCATTTTGATTTTTCTGAAACGTTGCTCCATTGTGTCATAATCCAACATACAAGGAGAAAGCAATGTGAAAATAGCACATCAGGCACAGGTTAGGTAATTTAACATGATACTTCAATGATCCCTGTGAGGAAATTTCTACAGCACACCTAAAACTATAAGGGATTCAGTGTCTTGCGCAAGGAAACTTCAGCAGACTTGAACTCAGGTCCTCCAGCAGAGGGGAAATTCCTGATTTATTCTGCCATCCTGCTCTACCCTGGTTCAAACGCAAGCATAATCTGATCAGCCGTTTTGGAGGTCTACCTGCTTTCACAGAAGTCGCATGGGAAAGGCCGCTCGTCACAGTGACGGAACTTTATGTGGATCTTCAGAGTAGCCAAAGTGGTGCAGGTCATGTCACACAAGGGACACTTGACATGATTCACTGGAAATGAATGGAAAGATCAGACATGTATAATCCATGGAATTTAAAAATATAATACATGAAATAAATCAATCAAACAGCCACAGATTATATCTTGCACCCTAAAGAGGTCATCCGTGATCATTTATGAACCCTTTCAACTGCCTGATCATATTACAGACCTACAATTATTATTTATGCTAATGTGCCATTTGATAGTAAATGAAGACAAAGTTTTTATTTTTGTCACAGAGAAAGGGAACATCTGCCCTTTAGGTGACCTCTGCGTTTTTTTATATTAGAATTGCTGAAAGGACGGTGGAGAATCACAATGTCATCTCATGTCATTCTTTCCTGAGATTTTGAGTGTTTGATTGTTGTCTTCATTCACAATTTTCAACTGTTAATAATCACCGGCATATCACATACTGCATATTAATTTCTTACATTGTGCCCACAGGCTAAATGATGATCAGATTTTGATGAACAGTTATAAGGTTTTAGACTGAAGCCACAGTGTACACTACCTCAATATTAAAGTTTAAATATTAAAGTTTTATTACAGTTTCTGTGCACTTTAACTTAAGGTAATGTTGCTAGTACAAAGTCCAAAAAAAAAAAAAAAAAAAAAGCTTTATTTAATCAGCAATCGCAAATCATGTGCTCTCACTGTTACAAAACCAACAACCAGAACAGTTTCCACAACAGTGCCAACAATTTAAGTTTAGAGACAAAAAAAAAAATCCTTACCATGCTGTCGCACATGATCCCTTAAAAGCCTCTCATTGGCAAAACCTTTGCCACAGTGCTCACATACCAGGGACTCTGTTGGAATGAGGAAAGTATATAAATACAAACAAATCAGCATTATTCAATGCACTTAACATATAAGAATGCTACATAAGGTATGTCAACCAAATCGGCCTTGATCTCACCCTCTGGCTGAGCCTGTCTGTGGAGGTGGTCAAAGAACTTTGTGTTGCTGGAGAACATGCAACCACATGTAGGACAGGCTACAACTCTCTCCTGAGTGTGACTCCGCAGGTGTTCTCTCAGACGGTACTTTATTTTGAAGAAGGCATCACAGCCTACAACACAAAAATGAAGAAAACAGTGTGAATAAAAGTCAGCCAACCTTAGAACAAACTATGTCAAAGGGGATAAAGCAGGACACAAAGATAGGGTATGTCGCCCATGTTCATTTAACCTCTTCGTTCTAGTCATACCTCTCCAGTGGCAGAAGAGAGCCTGCTGCATATGCGAGAGAGGCTGCTGGTCAATGCACTGAACATGATTATCCACATGCCGGTAGAACCACTCTGGATTGTTAAATGTACACTGCACAAAACACATAAAATACAAAGAAATTACACAAAAAGTAGAGGATGCTCATAACAATAATTTGACCACCAATGAACTTTATTCATTACCAAATGTGCTTCATATATTGTATGACTATTACAGCATTTCACTTAAATTGGGTTTGACAATATACATACATCACAGTGTTCCCACTGGCAAACAAGTCTGTCTGAACCTTCGGAAACCAAGTTGTTGCAGTGTGGATCCTGGTTGCAGCTAGGGAGTTCAGGGTGGGACTTCAGTAGTTGTGTCCCGATGAACTTGAGCTTGCCATGATAGGTGTGGAAGTGGGCATGAACCTCCAGCTCCCAGGGGCTACCCATGGCCAGATATTCACATCCCTCCCAGAGACAGGCATAGTCATCTAAACAAGGAGAAGCAATTGATGTGATGAAGAGAACAGGGTTATTATAGGACGAGCCAGGAGTCAAGATATTTGACTGACAGATTTAAATCCTTGTGTTTGTCAGTGGTAGATCACATGCTTGATTGTTTGAAAACCAACTGACATTTAGACACGCTCCCAACAGAAGTGACATGGGAATTGTATCACCTGCATACACCCTCCTAACCCACCGAGTTCCTCCATGGCATCTCTGTCTCCCAGGTGGTCCATTAAGTGAGCTGACATGTGATCGCTCAGTTCCTCCATAGTGCTGCCCTTGAAGGTGCACAATGCCCACTCACAAGACACCACCATGTTTGCAAGATTCTTCTTATTTGCCATGATGATGGTGACCACAGTTTGGTTAGCTACTACTGCTCACACCTAATCGTCACCACCTAGGCACAAAACACCATGACAGTCACTGCAAAAGAAAAAGACTGAAAATATACATGCATATAAAGTAAGCAACTGTTCCTGATTAAACGTGCTCTCTGAAGTCTGCTAAGGTTAGCTTAAAACAGAGTGTCTGTTGCCTTGGTTTCTCAAAACTGTTTGCTGACATTAGTTAATCACGCAAAGACTGGGGACCTTGCAGAATCAATCATGACACAATATGGTGGTAACATTCAAGTTCTGTGAGTCATAATTTGCAGGCCAGGCAAAATGCCTCTAAATTACGTTAATGGTGACGTAATTGTATGGTGGTTGATTCTACATGGTCTGCATTCCAATCTTTTTTTTGTGAATGCATGCTAACGAAAAGAGTAACGTTAACCTCAATGGCTGATGGTTTCTAGCTTGAGTGTGCAGTTCATGTTCGTAAATACTGGTTTCACTGTCTTTGAGTAATGAATAGAATTTATTTTGCATTAAACGAGCAGGCATATTTTAGCATTCAAGCTAACTTAGCTTGCTCCTTTGTTAGCTGAGAGCTCCTCTGCTGAAGCCAGTGTGCAAAAGAGGCTACATCGTTAGCTTCAATTAACGTCTGTCAAAGGTTTGCACCCTTACCTTCACTTTCTGCTGGAGTTTCACTTGATAACGTAATCGTTTTATAATCTTTTAACAGAAGAAATCGTTGACTCACTTGGGAGATTTGCAGGCGCCCACCATTATTATAACACTTGGGATAGCTACACACATTTTAATCTCACGCAGTATCAGAGGTGTGGCTGCGTGAGATTACACACATGTAAATTATGAACTGTCTTTTAATAATAATGTATTATTTTTGTTCTCTGCCGAGACCAATTAGCGGTGTGCCTCTTCCCTCGCCTGCGTCCACTCAGCCACAACAAGGATACAACTTCCGGTTCGATTTTTTCAAAATAACAATGCCGTTTCCATACAATAATTTTTTTTTAAACTTAGTTTTAATTGGTAAACGTCAACAACTAGCTAAAATGACACTGTTTTCTCTGCTTATTAACGTTACTGTTCTAATTGTTTTGTTTCCCTCTACATAAAGATTATCCCCTCTATAAAAGATTGTTCCCTTATACGTTTCATAAAGAGTTGTCACATTTAAATACACCTGAACATGTCTGAACACTGTTGCTGCACAAATTATTCGTCAAAACCGTACTTTACCAACCCACTAACATTTAAGTTAAAGCAGTTTGAGAAAACAGTGGCAGGCCCTCCTAAACCTGTGAAACTCTCAAATTTGTAGAATAAGATGGACATTTAACAGTTTGCAGAGATCATTTCTCCATAGTAATTGTTTTCACATGTAGCTTACATTTGCGTTTGTGGTGAAAATTTAATTTACTGTACTGGAGCATCCAGAATGTGACGTAAGTCATCTCCATGATGCCCAGCTAGATGCCAAACTTGTTTCATACCTTCTGTTGTAATATGGTCTCATACAGAAGAAAACCGGAACTCACCTTGGTTCGATAAACTGTTTTTGAGATATTGGTTGATTTGTAGGTATTGGCAGATATATAGGAATGGACGGTATACAGAATAAAGTTTTTGTAGAAACTTTGAGGGAACAGCGTCAAAAGTTGGGCCTCTGTCTGATGACCAACTGGCTGGCTCGAGCCCGCTCTGTCCTATGACGCTGCAGTATGTGGCGCCAGTTTCTACTAAATTAGTCACAGTCAAAGTAGTGAAGTGAATGGAAAATGTACTTCACTGAAAAGTATTGCCTTTGATATTGACAATATGCTATTTTGTGAAATTACTTTATGGGATTCAGTGAGTCTTTTTCATAAATATTGTTATTTTAGCTTGAGTCTTGGTAAAGCTGTCTGTGGAACAAGGGTATTTGTGGTTTAGAAGTAGGCCTACACATTTTGGCTTAGGCCTGTATTTTTCCCTTTCCAGGATGATGGAGGCACAGAATAAGAGGCTTGGCTTGGCTGCACTTTACAGTGTGAGGGGAAGTTCTTACTTGGATATGACACTTTTAAGTTGATGATCATAATTCAGCATGCCCTGATCAGCCATGGGCATTTAGACAGCTCCTTAATGTTGTTAGGGAATAGACAATAGAGTGTGCTGACACTGGAAAGCATGCTAAAATGTTACACTCAAATTTTGGTATCTTATATCCAACATGCATTCTTTTCAACTTCAACTTTTAAGTATTGGAAAGATTATAACTGGGTAATACAAATACTAAACATTTTTTGTGCATTTATTCCCTCCTTTAAATGCAATGTGGTACCTTTTCTTATCATTAGGATTATTATTATTTTATTTTATTTTATTTTTTTAAATCACATGAGATGCCGTAAGAGTGTGTGGCAGATCTTATCCACTAGAGGTCAGAACTGACTGACTATTAAGTGCCACACAGTTCATCTCACATGGTAAATTCTACATTTTCTGTCCAAGAAATACATTATTTTGAGTGTGCATGTCTGGTAAGATTAAGCAGAAACAACACAAGCACTGTAGTACAATATTAAGTACTAATTTCAGCAATGAAAAACCTCAAAACATTTTTTATGTTGCAGCATTTCATTTCATTGTTTTTTCCCGATATGAATTTGTCACACGATAAGAGACATTTGTCTCTTTAACTTTGACACCTAAAACAGACTCAAACTGGGAGCGTGTACTACAGTAATGTCCATGCAGATGTGAATTAGTCAGTCCTCTTCTGCTGTTGACCACCTGATCATTTATCAATTTCTTTTTCCATATTTACATGGTCCTAAGTTATATTGATAAACCTCAGGTCCCTTTTCTTTGTACTAACCACACCAGAAAAAAATCAGTGGCTTTTGAAAACATGACAAAGAAGGACAAACAATTACATTATAGATTTAGTGAAACACATATTAGGTCTGTGTACCAAATTGTCAAGTGCACTTTTTAAATACAGCCTAGTAGGCTGTTTGGGTGAGAATGTAGCCATCCAGACAAGTCCTTTAGAAAGGGAACATTGCATTAGGCTCCTCCACTGCCATCTCTGATCTTGTATTCAATATTTCATGCTGCTCTGCAAACGTAAGGCCCCATAACAACTGAATTATTCATGCAGTTTTATGTCAGGATGACTGATTCACAGTCAAATGACCACCAACATGCAAAAGCCACTCAGTGAATAAGCTAAAAAAAAAAAAAAAAAAAAAACAATCAAATGATGTTTCCATTTTACAGTTGCCCTTTGTGCTTTCTACCGCTTCAGTTCAGAATAGCAGTTTTGTCTCATTGGAAATTTTTATCTCAGAATTAATTTCAAGTCTTAGTGAATGTAAAGAATACAGTAATGGTTGACAGACTCATTGTATTGGCCAGAGCTGAAATCACTTGTAGAATCTTATGCACTATTTGGGAAAGCACTATTGTGGAAAATGTGAACAAACAGTGCTACCAAACCATCTCCGCTGAAGCATTTGTATCCCCTTGCAACATGGTATTCTGTAGGATTTGAACGCATGGACACACACATCAGTAGTCAGAAGCTGAGTGAACATGCTACCCCAGATTCAAGAAAACACCCTCAAAATGCCTAAATGTTAGTAGTAAAAAATGATTATCAGTTATGGGCAAGAAACATCCTGCAGGCCAGATCAAGCACCCACACTCCGTTAAATTTATTTTTGTCTGCTCTTGCATAAACCTTGCATTCTTGCAGGATTTACTGTGCCCTTTAGGGAATGTTGCAGGCAACCAATTCAAGTCTGAAAATGATTTCACACACTTCTTTTCACTTTCACTACTTCATGTGCAGATGAAATCTAAACAAATCTGTTAATTCATGATGATTTGCTAAATATTATCCAGGGTTTTGCGATGGTCTAGATAAGGTAAACTCAAAGTAACTCAACATGCATATATAATGCTTTGCTATAGTTCTGTCAAAAATTGCATTTACTACTCATTTTGATTCAAATTGCTTAAATGTTTGAGCTCCAGACTGCCCCTCCCCCCAGGAGCCTCTTCTTACAGTCACATTATCACTTGCGCATCATTGTAGTGTTATTTTATTTTACCTACCTATATCCACACACATACACCAATGCCTACGACAAAGGATGCAATGAATGACAAGATTATTTCTGTATCATCATTTTAATCAGTTCATTCAGAGCAAGCTGAGAATACAAGCACAAAATCACGTCTGCAGCAGTATAATGACATCATCATATTGTCATTTCCCTTGGTCTGACCCCACAGACAGTCCAAACCAGACAGCATGAGAGATATAGCACCAGGGTGTTGGCGTGCTCAGCAGCACTTATAGTAGCTCGGCCAGACTGGATGCTAGCAGGCAGCAGGCTACAGAGGTCAGACACCAAAGACTCTCACCCATAACACACACACACAAACACAGGCGCGCACACCCACACACACAAGCTTAGACGTGGACAGGAAGAAGACCCAGGGTGGCTAGTACTTGACCGGGCTCTCACATACAGTGGCCAACTGGGCCGCCATAGGTAACATGGTAGAGGACTGTGTACACAACCATAGAAAGGAAGGCTGAGATGCAGTTTAGCGAAAACACCTCATCTCACACTCACAATGATCACATGTGATTTGGGTTTTTTCAGACAGCAGCAATTTAAAGAGCTGAACTTCAAGTCCTGGCCCATTCCTTGTCCTTTAACACCTGGAGTGATCAGCCCATTGGAAGTGAAGGTTATTGAGTAAATACAGTGGGTTTTCCTATTTCAGGCCTATATGAATAATTATTTTCTTATTTAGCACAACTACAGCATTACAGCTCAGTGAAGAAGATGGGGTACTATGCCACAAAATACTGTGTCATCATAAAAACTACAGTATGCCTATTAACTAAAAGGAGTGGAAAGCAGACATAGTCACTCCCAGTTCACAGATTGCTGGAAACATGTTTGTTGGTAGAACCGTTTTGCTGGTGGGTTTATTTGAGAGCTTTAATAGCCACTAGACTATGTTTTTACTTATGTGTCTTTGTGGAACTCTATTCATTTGATTTATGGTGTGACCAAAGTCTATCACTACACATGCATTATATTTGGAAATGTCTTGCCCCTATAAATTCATTTTGAATGACTTACTTTACAAGCTAGAATGTGACTGTGACTTATATAGCCTACTACAATGTTGCTACTACTCGACCAAAAATGGGGTCTTGCATGCAAGCTGTAGCAATTATATTACAGTTCATTTGGTTTCTTAGCAACCAAACTGATGAAACCAGATATCATCCAGAACAATGAAATGAAAACCAGGACTATACAGCGGAGGCACTGTAACCAGGAAATACAACCATAATGCAGATTTCGTATCTTCAAGAAACCTCGTATTTGATACCGTCTCAGAGAAGTAGGACCCCTTGACATTATCTACAATCATTACAATAATGATTTGAATGGTTAGGAGATACTCATTCAGAAAAAGGTAAAAATGCCCTTTCATACACATACTTCATGTGTACCGATGGCTCTAAGGTTTATAGTTTGACTTCAAAATGAACTCAATAATAATAATGTGCAAATTATGTGCTCAATAATATCGAGAAAGCAGATATATGCACCAAAACACGTGAGAACACTTACGCACATACACACACGCACACCCACACATACACACACACAGTTAATAGTGAAAATATGTGGAAATTTGCAATAATCTAAGCGCTCAACATCAGTGCCCATCCAAAGGTGAACAGTAAATCAAAAGACAGCAAAAACAACAGATAAAGAGAAAGGAATGAGAATTGCCTAATTCCTTAAGCAGCCTTTTATTCCCCAAAAAAGATCATAGTGCAGAGCTGTAACTTTTTAATGCTTTGCCTCAGCCAGTCTATTGCTTATCTCTTTGCTCTTCTTTGTGACGCCTCCCTCTGGCTTGGGCTCTGGGGTGGTCAAGGAAGGTTTCTTCTTGGCTGACTGGGAACCAGCAATTTGCTTCTCTTTTGCCTTTTTCGCCATTTTCCCTGTTGTTGTTGGTGTCTTTTTTGGTTTGGAGCGTGACACTGGCTTATCCACCTAAAGGAGGAGAGAGGAGCAAATGCTGAGATTAAACTGCTGCATGTTTCAAAAACAAGTCATCACTCAAACTTCTGATGTCAAATGTTTGTTTCATTCGTATGGTGACACTGAATCACAAGTCAGACCTTTATTTTGAGCATGCAATACGTACCCTTGTCATCCTGTGACTAATAAATAATGACAGGCAAATGTCACCGCGTGGTGTTGGTGATATTTGCATTATGTGGTTAGTGCAAATGAAAATAAAAGAAAAACACCGCACATCAGGTGCGCTTGTGCCTTTCTTTATATACATCAGTGGTTCGTGCACAGTTTTCCACTAAAAACACAATTTCTAAAGAAAGTACAACATTCAAATTACTCTACATGGTCTAAATTTGTATATGATGTTAGTGTTTATGTCCCACAATGTTTATTTTAAACATTAATAGTGGTGGCAGTAGCAGGCTTGTGACTGGAAGGTCGCTGGTTCGCATGACTGTACCAGCTGGGAGGGAGTGGATGGGAGATGAATGACTGACATCAGTCCCCTCCTTCAAAAACAAGCGCTCTTGAGCAAGGGCACAGAATCCCTAACTGCTAGGGAACAGTGTGGTACAGCTGAGGAAGCTCCCAGGTGCGACTGTGTGTAAAGATGTTAAAGTTAAAAACAGTAAAATAAATAAATAAATAAATAAATAAAACATATTCTCAACATTCTCTGAGTAATTAAATGTTAAAAATCCTACATTAATAAATAAGAAAAATGTTCCTAATTTGTGTAAAAGGCTGTCTGACAGTGTAAAATTAAAGATTAATAGTCCAGTCCTATGCAAGATATCACTATCCAGTGCTTTCTCATGTAATAAATCTGTGTGTTTTTACTTTGATTCTTGCACTTTATATATTCAGGGCATCTAACCGTCTTTGTTCCATCCATCCATCCATCTATCCATCCTCTTGCACAAACCCACAGTAGCTGTACGATTAGTTGCTGATATTACCAAGCCCAACAAAATGTGGTGGGTGGTGCAGACGGGCAGGTGGGCAGTCGGTGAAGATGTGGCCAATAGTTTGGCAGAAGGATTGCATCTGGCAGCTAGGTGATTAATGTGACCCCTGGGTCTTGTATCGGTCATAGTGCATTCTGTGTGTGTGTGTGTGTGTGTGTGTGTGTTTGTGTTTTATTTTCTTTCAATCTGAGGTCAACCTCCATGCCTTCTAGAAGAAATGGACAACACACCTGACTACAGCAGGTTTAGAACAGAGCTGCTCTCAGTCTCTGAGAAGTCCTACAAGAGTGAGAGAGGGAGTGGCCATATGAACACACAGCATGCAGACACAGAAGTAACCTACTGCTGACATGCATGCCGAGAGAAAGTTACACGACTGATCTTCAAATCTTCAATCTTCAAATAAAGGCCCTCAACCAATATGGGGTAAAATCACTAAATGCAAACTGCAGTATTCTAGGTGGGATAGTCATAAAAGTTAAATCTGAGGCAGAACATTTCTCAGTATTACGGTGAACAACAAAAATCCTAAAATAATTTTTTTTGCATGTTTTTTATGATTTTCTACTTTTTACTTTCACTTTTATTTTTCGCTTGACTATAATTTACACTGACAAGAAAATGCAACTTAATACATGTCAAACTGCCAGGTGTATCAGTGCATTGATAATATATTTATCCATCAAGCGCTGCATCTGTTTTGTCACTATACATTTCTCAAAATTGGGAAGAATAACCCATTTTACTTGATATTTAAGTGTCCTGAAACAGCTGTTTGTCACTACAATTTAGGATAGAGCAGAAAATACACAAAAGCAATTCAATTACATCTTAATACAGTTAAGTTGTACCATTGTTTATATGTAAATCAATGTCATAATAGTGGTTAAGTAAATAAAGCACAACAATCTAGCAACTACACTTTTTTGACTTTTCACATTCATACTGCCAGTGACAGTGTTTTGTCACTAGCTTACAACATCTGTGTGCTGATGAGCGCTCACCTTGGCGGGCTCCTTTCCAGGCTCACTGTACAGGCTGCGTATCCTCCTGCGCTCCAGCAGCTTGTTGTCAGTGGGGTGAACTTTGGCCTGCTCCCCCTTGAATGTGGCACTGTAGCTGGTTTCCAGGTTGGTCTCCTCCACAGGGGGCTTGTATTGAGAAGGAGCTTTGATGGGCTTCACTGGTTTCACATCCTTGTATGCCTTGAATTCATTCCTAGGAGCAACGGAAAAAGCAAACAAAACAGTGTCACTGAAAATGGCTGAACAGTGTGTTTCATGATGATGAGTTTATTACATAGGGACAATATAACTTAAAGAGTAAAAAAAACAACAACGCCTAACCTCAGTGAAGCCTGACCTCTAATGGTGAAAAGTATGGTGCCTGGTCCTTGGTGGCAGGTCAAGTCATCACCTGTGGTGCTCTGTGGGTGATGACATCACCTGCCAAAGACCAGGCAGCATACTTTTCATCATTAGATGTTAAGACTCACTGAGATTTGGGTTTGGGATTTAGTTACAATTCAAAAATTTAAATACATACCCCGCGTCATATAATCTTATGTTGTAGACAGATAGATAGATAATCTCTCATGCTTTATTCCTCTTTATTATCTAGATTATAGTTAACATAAAAATAAATACTTTAACACAAATACTATCAAATACTTTCAGCACCAATAAGGCATTTTATGATCATTTTCATGACACCAGGCTGTGGCTTTAGCCAGTTGACGATCCCCTCTTTTCATGAATTCACTAAATTCACTTAAACTAGACACAAACAGTAGCACAGATGTATGAGGTCATTTAAAGTTATATGCCATATTATGCCATGCAATCTAAGTTCTATTGCATATTGTGCAGCCCTTAGAGCCAAGGACATTACAAGCATTATGTTTGACAAAGAACAAGTATTTCTCCAAGCTAAAAAGTAGAGAACTAAGATTCTTATCTGTGTGATTCTGATGAACAACATGCAGCTGCCACATGATAATGGATGGGGAAATGACTTTGTGAACACAGAATTTTTGCCTGACCTGATACACTCAAATGAGCTGTACTGCATAATGTCATCTGTCCTGAACCAGAAAATGGACAGCCATCCCCAGATAATCACCCTTAATACTCTCACAGCACATCCTCAGCATCAGAATCGCTTTAATTCACTGAGTGCACAAGGAGGTTCACCTATTTAATTGGTGCTGACACATTAGAAGATACTTACACACATACAGGATTGATAGACTAGGCACAGGACAAAATGCAGCACGATTTCACACAGTGCAGACAAAATGACATCACTAGGAACCACAAACTAACAAGCTGGTTAAGACATGCTTTTACCAATTTAGGAACAGAGGAGGGATTTAACTCAATTTGTCTCTTAATGACAATGAGGGACTTGGCCAAGCTTTTATATTATCTCATATTAGCTGGTGTAATGTCCTGTTCTTCTGTTTCACTTGACAAGCCCTGGCACAGCACGAAATTGTGCAGAGTTGTGCTGCACAGGTTATTAATAAATGCTTAATTCACATGTTATACATTTTTGCTTCTCTACACTAGTAACCTATCGTTTTTGGATTTGATTTTGAAGAACACAACGTTACACTCATCAACCAGGAAGCAGGGGGGTTATGTTAACTTGACTTAATGGTATTTTGAAGTCAGTGTGGACAGAAAACTGGAATGGAAGGACAATAGTGGTTTGTAGTCTTTTAAAATGAGTAATCAAGGCTCACACAGTATTAAACTATCATGCATAATATAGATAACGGATTTTTGGAATGTAATGAAAGACTATCAACGGATATTCTCTGATCCAACAGTCCTGCGTTCAAATATGTTTTAAAATCTGTAAATAGAAAGATTCAATTACTGAGCTTAAACTCAGTCTAAACTTAGTGGTATAAGCATAACTGTTATCGTTCCTGTTTTATCACTAACAACTGCTACTGTGTGTGTGTTGTGTACTGGTATTATGCTTTAAATGTTTTTATACATATTTTTCATTTATCTTTTTTAACATATAACAAAAATCCCCAACACATTATCTAAAAACTGTTCAGTGACAACTTTGATTTTAAAAGATAAATCTAGCATATTTTAACTCTTTATGATTGATAGCATAACCTATGTTTTTGTCAGGCAGGGTCCTCTTCTCTATTAGGATAAAGATGATAGCTTCTCTGAACTATCTGATGAGCTTGTTGTGGTTGCAAAATGTCATCTCTTACATTATTTAATATGTATAATCTGTTTTTAACCTATTTTATTCTTGTTTTATGTTCTTCTTTAGCCCCGCTTTTCATTTAAAGACTGGGATTTTTATTGATTATTTAATTAGGGTTATTATTGTTTCATTTGTTTTAATGCATCTGAATGCAAAGTTTATTACCATCACAGGTTAGCAGTTAGAACAAACTCGTCATTAGCACTGGGTATGGAAGACATTATTTATGTTTATGACTACACATAAAACTGTCTGTGGGCATATGGACAAATTCATTAGTATTCTGCTTTCAGAAAGGATAAACAGAATGAGGACAACACTTTTTAACTTCAACAGAACCGTACAGCATCACATAAGTCAACACTGAGAGAGCCTGTGAAAAGAAACCACGTTAGACACACACACATGATTACATTCAGGTCCTTTTGTTGGCTCTACTCCCTCATTGGGTACCGTATTGATTTGGCAATACTCTTAGGAAAGGTAAAGCAGAGGAGGGAAAATGAATCAATAATGCAGCCTTTATCCATGACAATATTAGCTTGCCAAAATCACTGGAGATTGTAATGAGAGAACATGCACTACAACGTGTCCCATGATGATAGCTGAGAAAAAGGCTTCCAGGGAATGTTTTATCACTGCACCATGTGGCCAGCCTTTGTAGGGCCTGAAATAGACTGAACTGCTCTCAATACTGTGCAACAGCTGCAGACCTCACTTGGAACAATCTGTGGCTGTAATATGAATAATAGAAGGCCTATACTAGAGCTGAAACCTTCTAATCAAGTCCCGAAGCAAACATACAGTTGGCTATTTGTCCACTACAATCTACCTAAGTAACTGTAAACCTGTTTATTTCATTAACCTGGGAGCCTGAGAGTTAAGCAAAATGTCTCTCTTTACTAATATGTGATCATATGACTTCCCACACTTACCTGTAGCTACTACCAGTCGACATAACCCCCTTGATCTGCTTGTTGAGCGCGTCTGCCGCTGCTCTCCCTTTCCTATCCGCGCTGCTGTCATCCGCAGGCAACCTTTCTTCGGTCTTCTCACTAGTTTTCTTCTCCGCAGACTTTTCCTTCTTCACCGCTTTCTTCGTCACCTCTTTCGACTCCTTCTCTTGCACTTTCTCCTCAATCTCACTCTTCTCCACGCCGCTCTCGGCCTCGGTCGCCGCATGCTCCAGCTTGTTGCTCCCAGCGCTCCCCTCTCGCCCGCTGGAGGCGGTGGAGCC